>JAAGKR010003035.1:4626-81225 GCA_011419295.1 Clarias macrocephalus
TGTATGTGTGTGTGTATGTGTGTGTGTATGTGTGTGTGTATGTGTGTGTGTATGTGTGTGTGTATGTGTGTGTGTATGTGTGTGTGTGTATGTGTGTGTGTGTATGTGTGTGTGTGTATGTACCCTGCGATGGATTGGCACCCTGACCAGGTTGTACCCCACCTTGTGCCCTAAGGCTCCAGGTCCCTGCAACCCTGAATACAGGATAAATTGGTATAGACGATGCGCGAGTGAGTGAGTAAGTAATGTCTATTTATTTCATATTTTACTTCATTCACATGTCTTTTCTAAACGTTTAAATTTTCTTTATATGCATAAATATGATTATAGTGTTGATAAATTGGTAATATTGGGTGGCTGGAACAGATTATCTGCATTTACATTATTTCCTATGGGAAAACGCATTTCGCAATACGAACGTCAAAAGCAAAATTCCCTTTCAAGAAACTTGTCATATTATCTAATATTAACCCCATGTGGGCCAGAAATAATATATTTATTCAAGCAAGAGAGAAAATATTGGATGAGGTATTTACATGGCTAATATTTATACGGATTTGCATCACCCTTCATCATTCTCATCAGGCTGAATCGAGTTATAGCAAGTTTTGATTTCAAACTTGGCCTGTTATTCTGATAATGTTATTTTTGTATATTTGTCACACTTAAATGATTCATGGTTTAGCAGATTACTGTAACTTGTTTGGACAGCTTTTTCCCTTAATAAATAAAATGATCATTAAAAAACTTCGTTTGATGATCTCAATCATATAAGTGTGACAAATGTGTATATATAAAAAATAAAAAACACAGAATAATAATAATCAGAAAGGGGGCAAATACTTTTTCACAGAAGTATCAATGCACCTACTGATAGGTTGCATGAATCGACACACTAGGATGGAAAGGCGGCACCCTTATTCTTGCGTCTTCCCCCAATCTGTGTGGTTTATGTCCAAGCAACAATTAAATCAACTGTTACTTTTTTGTTCAAAGTAGATGGCAAAAAATTGTGTCTCGTCTTTTTTTTCTCTCTTCTTCTTCAAAAGACACATGCTTACTTCTGTGAAGGGAAGAAAAAGACGACAAGGTGTCCTGTACAGCTCGCGATGAAGGATGCAGAATGACCAAACTGCTCTCCTCTTCGTGATCCCACTTTTCCTCCCAGTGCCTCTTTCTGGGCTTGGTCCAGTCATTTAATGACCCTGAAAGACGTTCTTGGGGGATGACAGGGGACCAGGGGGGGGGAGGAAAAACAAAACTCAGACTCGTGTCCACACCCATAAGCGACTATAAATCAGAAGATGAATCCCAGGTGAAATCTGTCCTGTACCTGCTTTCCTCAGCGTTTGCTTTAGATTACACTGAGTCTCTTTCAGCTCCCTGAGGATCTCCAGACTCTCCTTGTTCACGTTGCGGAAACGGGTGGCGAAGTAGAGCAGAACGACGCACGCGATCGTCACCATGGCCTTCCTGAGAAGCCCGACCAAAAAGGCCAGACGCTCCTATACGACGTGTGAAAAAAACAAACAAACAAACAAAAAATAATAATAGAATGCATAACATGCACAATAAAAATGATTTATCGTTCATTATGTCTTTGAGGCGTTCTGTAAAAAGTGTCGGGATTTTGTGCTGTGGATCCGTTGTATAATCACAAGCTACGAATAAGACAATTAAAGAAAAAACAAGAACTATGAACAATAAGGATAAATAATAAAAATGAATAATGAGTAATAAATAATGAATAATAACGCGTCCCATTTTGCAGACTTTCCACAACTATCACAGTCTGGGATTAATCACAATTAATCGTGATTTTAAAATACTCACATTTACTTATATTATAAACGGACAATGTTGAAGTAAAGAAATGCATGATAAACTGGTTAGAAAAAAAACATTTCATAATTTATTATAAAATTTACATTTATCTATTCATAATATATCAAAATCTAATATATTTATAATATCTCAAACGTCAACTTTTAACCAATGACGAATTAAAATCTCTCGAATGGGACCGGTGCTGCATGCAGTGGCTGGATAGTGCGAGATGTGGCAACCCACCGACAAGGGGCTTGAACTCAGATCTGAAAATGAACAACCTGGAGCCTTAGTCGCCTGAGCCACCGCTCGCACATCTTACATCTAAATGTATCTAATGTTCATCAGAACTGGTGAAGTTTTCTCAGTCATCGTATTATTCACGTTTAAACGTGCCATTATCACACGCACAGCCGGGGGCGATTATGGGAAGCCATTAGGGTCAAGCGTGTTCATATAATTCATTTGCTTTGGGAAAAAAAAAAAAAAAAAAAAAACGCTTTAGAATTTCTAGATTAATCATACGCGTTAACGTGATAATATTGAGAGCAATAATAAAAAGTAATGTGGATCTACGATTGAAATTCTAAACTGGAACCGATGGGAAATGGTGCTGTGGCGTAAAAGGAATAAAACACATCAGAACAACAGTTTCAAAGATGTAAAGGCATTCCTTCTCGCTTTTTTTTTTCATCTTGCCTTATTCCTTTCATACATCATTTTTTATAAATGATCAAAAATTGATTGATTAAGGGAATACTTGTCCGGGATCTGACATGAATTTCCCTTGTATTCATATGCATGTACGGTTCAAGTCAAACCGGGACTATTCCCTGTTCACTTAATTTTTTTTTTTGAGAAATATATTGAGTTCTTGTGTGTGTATAACTGATCACTGCTACACACATTAAAAACCCACCATCTGCTGATACCCGGGACTCCCATCTTCCAGCACCGTCCTACAAATCAAACGCTCCAGGTAGACGTTCAGAGCCACCAGGCCGAACAGAAACAACCTGTAAAACATGAGTATGTCATTTTACAAAACATAACATGAGCAGGGGGAAAAAAAAAAGAAAAAAAAAAAGACAGACATCTAAACCAACGCTCCATGATCACGCGAGACGCCTCGAACCCGACTCCAACACCCCGGATTATCAGCGAATAACTGTGCCGGGGATTAGCTTAATCAAGGAGCCCTTCAAGAATCCACTCTGCGAGTTGAAAAACGCTCCCATGCGAGTGCTATCTTCACCTTGCCGGTCTGCTGGAAGTGACCGCATTAAAGTCTGCTATTACCGAAACACATTACTGAAACCGTTTATCTGCTTAATCATAATGAAAGAGCCGGAGGACGTCGTCCCCCTTTCTGACAAGTGTGAAAAATATTCTTCAGCTTGCAAAGTGTCTTTTGTATTCCACAGAAAGCTACAGCAATTTCACTTTCATGATTACAGCCTTGAATGGAAACCCTGCATGTAAATACGCGGTGATATTCGCTGACCTCGCGGCCGAGGTGCGTCGCGTAGAGGTGAGCAGGAAGGACGCGCAGAACCCCAGCGCGTTGTACAACAGGGAGCTCAGGGTGTGAGACTCGGACATGATGAAGCTCTGAAGGAAAGCGACGCGGTTGAAGATCTCGGCAAACGCCACCTGCTGCTCCTGGACAGAATGTCTCATCTCGGTAAACACGTCCCTCAGACCTGCACCAGAAACATTGAGCGAGGAATAAGACACGACTATAGGGAACTAAGCAACGTTTCTTTAATGCAGCCGGATGTGAAGTAAAAGTGTTTTATTATGCCTGTACACCCATGTGTCCAAAATTACAAAAGACCTTGTTTTTATTTATATAGCGCTTTTAACACTGGTCATGGTCTCAGAACTTGTCATACTTTAACTATTAAACATACCATGTTGTATTCAAACACGCATCTGTTTGCCAATAATAAGCAACTCAAAATTATTTTACAAAAAATATATATTTTCTTATATATATATATATATATATATATATATATATATAAAATTTTATTATCTACTCGCAAAAGTCTGGAGTTTACTACAGGTCATATATGAATAGTCATGAATTTATGTAGAATTTGTAAAAAAAAAAAAAGTTATATATATATACAATTTATGTAAAATTTCTACATAAAAAATATATACATACTGTATATACAATATATTATTATTTTATTTTTTGTAAATTCTACATAAATTCCTGATTATTCACATATGACCTGCAGACTTTTGTGGGTAAATAATTGCACACCTCCATATCACGATTTAGTTTTTTTTTATATCAGATTAATTGTGCAACACTAGTTTTTTTTTTATTGTTACTTTTAATGTTAAACAGACCTCACTTTTTCCTCTCTGGCTTATTAGAAAAGCACTGGTACTGGAGACTCCTTCCATAAACAACATCTTTCCTATAGTAACAATCATACACTGTTGTTAAATAACTAATGCTTTTAGCTGTTTCCTATTAGCCTTAGATCACGTCACGGCTTTCTACGCACGTCCCCGCGAAAGAAACGGTACTATAGAAACGGTGGTGATATAACAAGTAGTGATGTTTATGTTTTCATTTGAGGTGGCACAACACTGCAGTTCCTCTCTAATCCTATAGATGGTGCACTCATCGGCATGCAGCACAGCACAGTTTGGCAAATTATTATTAGGGCCCGAGCACTATAGGGTGCGCAGGACCCTCTTGTTTTCCTAAGGATTTTTTTCCCCCCCCACATCCTTTTCTGGCTTTTCGGGGGTCTTAACATGCTCAAAAACTTGGAATCTGCTGCCATTAGGACGCCTGAATGTCGCGTGGTCTGGGGCCTCCACACGCTCATACATACTTGCACGTGGCGTTATATTGAGTGACATTACGTTTAGTGACATCCCATTGAGTAACATCATAGTGTGATGCTTATTGTTCAGCATCTGCGGCCTATTCTGCACACGTACACATCACAAATGTTAACACTCTCACACACACACACACCTCTTGAATCTAGCCAAAAAAAAATTCTTGTTCTATTCGTCTATATTTTTTTTTCTTTCAAAAAATTTCAAAAAACCAGCAAAATTATCTGCCAACATTTTTCGCTCACGATTTTAGTAACACTTACTAAGAAATAAGCTTAATATTCTCATATTTGGTTTGGTGCTGCCTTATTTTTAAGAAATTATACACAAGCTTGGCTAGATTCAGGAATATTTTAGTTGCTATGATGCAAAATATTTTTGCAAATTATTTTTATGGGAGTTTTTTTTGGGAAATGTACCAGAATCTGCAAAAAAATTAAAATAAATAAAATGTGTATGTAACGCCTGTGACGTTAAACATCCCAGTGCTGTTACAGTCTATTATCAGCACTCAAACTGGAATGCCTCTTGTCCAAACAGATTACTCAGTCAAAAATTACTCTTGTATAATAATTGTACAATGTTGAAGACAAAAATATATATATAAAAAATCAGAAGATGAGCAATGTTATGTACAGTTAAGGTTCATGCAGACCAGTATTTCCTTCTGTTACCCTTCGTGGAGTGCTGCAGTGTACTCTTTAGCTCTTCTCCGTTGCGCAGGATGGTTTCCTGAGATTTCAGAGCTGCGCTTTGAGCCTCTACTAGATCCTCGGCCATCCTCTGGGTGGACGCGAGCTGCTCGGCTACGCCCGCCGAACTCTCAGTCAGCCTGAGACGCACAGACACGCGGAATTAGAAAGACATAATACAAATGACAGACTGATGTATAACTGGTATAATTATTCATTTGGTATAAATCTACAGTTTTATAAGACTACAGTACAGCTCCAGAAATATTGGGTTAAAAAAAAAAAAAAAGACTATAAATTATTTATAGAATTGGATATTAACCTGAATTAAAAGGTAGATCTGCTCTATTTGACTTAAAAGCCTTCACCCACCTTTCCCGAGGGTGGCAATAATTATGGAGCTGACTGTAACTGTGGACAAATGCAAGCCTTCTTTTCCAGGCAGGTGTTACGCAAGCAGGCGCTCGTGAAACTGTCCACCTCGGCATTTCAATAAACTTTGATGCGTTTCTTAAGACTGTAATTAAGTTAAAAGGCTCTGCGTTACTCGGGTTGCTGGAGCACCTGTGGATGGTGTTTTCTGCCCGACGCTGCCACTGCTCACTCTGCAGGTAATGGCAAATGCTGTGGGCGTGGGTGAAGAACTCGGTGTAGGTGTGAAACGCGACGGGGTCCATGTCACGAGTGCAGGTTTTCACGTCGCTGCCCTCGGGACACTCCGGAAAACTCCGTCCGGACCTGTAATGAACCCCGGTGACTTTTTAAATGGTGATTTATGATGATTATGATGATTTATGGAGTGTAATTATGATTGGCAATGCAGAGCTGGGATGTTGTGATGTAACCACAAAGTGAAAACACTGTACACTAAGATTGTAGTGCATAGAATTAAAATGAAGTCATATATAACCCTATACATGTCTGTACGCAAGTTTTTGTGTGTGGGGGCCCAAGGGCTCGCCAGAAATACAGCAGGCACGGTGGGCACATGCTTTTAAAGGGGATATCCCAATACGATTATGACATAATTTTAGAAAAGGGGAAATTTTATTTTCAGACCTCCAAAAAGTCCCAGATGCTGGAAAAAAAAGTATCACACTATGATGTCACTGAACATGATGATGTCACTCAATATGATGTTCCACAAAACGTTATTCAACACTTTCCTGCATAAATTTAGGGCATCGTCACGGCTGACCAGTTTGAGGTTAAAAAAAAAAAAAATCCCTCTGCAATTTTGTTAGATCCCAGAGGCCCAGTTTGGTGGCGATCGTATAAATTCCCTAGGAAGAGCATATTAAATTCTTTCGGGTGCGTTTTGCAAACGACACAAAATAACTGACTTCCTTTTGAGTTGAGCCCATGTGAAAGCTGTTCAGCTCAATGAGCTCCAAATGTGTACTGTGTTCAGTGTGCATGCGTGTGTATGAGCTATGTAGCAAAATCTTGTGTGAGGGCCCTGACCCATGCCCATGTCAGACATCATAATAGCAACAATTTCCAACCTGTCTGGCAATTTTCATGAGTTTTTGAGCATGTCAAGACCCCCAAAAAGCCCCAAATGTTGGGAAACCATTGCGAACCTACTGTAGGATTTGTCCTTTCCAGTGCTGAGACTCTAAAACATCATCATTTAAGACATCTCACTTTGCATTCCTTGTTTTACACATGAAAGCAACAATATGAGTAAATGTTAAAAAAATAATATTAATAATAAAAAATAGCCTACAGCTTTTACAGCTTTAAAATCTAAAATACAGTAAACATCATGTTTATGAAACCAGGATTTACATAATCAACCTTTTTTTTTTTTTTAGATCTCCAACAGTTTCAGAAGCACTTCGCTTGCACAGCTGATGCTGATAGGTCCTGTTTCTCTATATTATATATTTTATTTTTACTTTTTTGGTATACTGTGCCTAAAGTTTATCATATTTACAATATTAGTTACACCCTGGATTTTTGCTATGATTAAAATATTTATTTGCGACAGATATATATATATATAGTTTTCATTAATGGGCTGTCACGTGTCTAGGGTTCATTATAAATGTCACATTAATATTTATAATAAAAATAGAAATTCATGCTGTGATATCATTTTGCTCAAGTGCCCAACAGGTGCAGCTTAGTGGTGCTGAGGCTTCACCTTCTGATGATCAGACGGACACTTTATTGATCCTGAAGGAAATTCCAGATATCCAGCAGCAAGAGGGACAGTAACTCAAAAACAAGTTTGTATACCATATATCGTACATATAGGCAGCATATACCAGGTAATGCAAGAACTGAGAAGTTGTTATTAGTGCACTGCTAAGAACAACAACAAAACTACAACATATACAAGAAGCATATAAATACTTTATTTCTGAATATACTCCTCATCATATCTAGATCATGTTACTTCTTTGAGCATGCTATCTTCTTGACATGTCTATGCACTGCAATTGTCCAATGTTTGCACAGTTATACTGTATACACACACACACACACACACACCTACTGCTAAAATACAGTTATAGACCATTTACTGCACAATGTTGCACAGATATACTGCATGTTCTGTTTGTTACAAAACATTGTTATTTATTGTAAACAGGCCAGCTAGGCACTTCTGGTTAGATGCTAACTGCATTTCATTGGCTCTGTACATTTACTTTGCACAATGGCACTAAAGTTAAATCTAATCTAATATATTTATATAAATAAAGCATGTAAATCACAAGGTTTTCTTTTAAAATTAGCTAATAAGTGAAATGCAGTGCAACCTTGCTGTGCAATTTTATGTGTTGCAAAGTGATCCCAAGAGCCAGCACTGAGGATGTAACTCTTGAGCTTGCAATGCTTTTAAGTCAAATCAGACACAATGTATTGAATCCAATGCATTTAATTTTCCCCCCTCAAAAAAACAAAACAAAAAAAAAACTGGGAGAATGTTTGTGCACGCGTGTGTGTGTGTGTGTGTGTGCATTTGTGCATGATAATTCCGACCTTCTCAGGTGACAGTGGGTGAACGCCAGGGCCATCATGCTCTGCGTGTCCTCGGAGAAATCCCGACAGCTCGCGTGCACTCGCTCCAGCGCCCTGGACCAGCACGCGCCATACCGCGCGTGACCCGCGAACTCCCGCAGCCTGTGTAGCTCCACGCGCCCTTTCTCGGCTAAAGCTTCATCCGCAGCCGCACAAAGCAGGAGATTAAACACGACGCAGACGACCACCGTGATGCACATCGCCCCTTCCGTTAAATTAATGATAGTCGAAACGCATCCAATTTCAAAATGAGCTCGAGCTCTGCGCGCGCACAAGGCCAACATGTAGGCACTTCCGGTGGAGGATCAGCAAAGTAACTAATTAAAGTAATCATGTGAACACACACACGCCTTCTTTAAAAAAAAAAAAATAAAATAAATAAATAAACCCGTACTTTTCACACTATTAACTTTACGACTTTACACACTGTTGTATTAAAATCACTTTGCCCTCTCTATGGCTTCCTGAGGAAAACACGCCGCCATTTTGAAAGCCATCACCTGTAGGCCTCAAGCGGTTCAAGTGTTCATCATTAAAGACAAAATAGCGTAATAAAATATGTGACTTATAATATACTGTACTGACAGTTTAAAATAAACTAACCTGTGCCTGAAATGTTTCCTAAACCTGTCAATATTCCTATAAATGTGCATTAAAGTTGGCTTACAAGAGGTGGTATCAAAAAGTTTCAAGACTAGTTTTGTAACACGCCAACAGATGGCAGCACAGGGCCGTTCGCACAGGAAGCACCGACTCTTCATGAGTCAGTGTGCCAAAAGACGCTGTCCTGTGTACATCAGGAGCGGTGTAACTGGTGCTATTCTGACCGATGTGCGTTGCCACGTCTGTGATTTCATCATGGACAGCAAGTTTGAACAAAGAGCGAACGTGAAATTCTGAGTGAAACTGGGCAAATCTGCTACAGAGACATTTGACATGATTCGGCAAGTTTTGCAGAGAGCCGTTCTAGTGGAACACGCGCTTCAACATCACAGGAAGATGACGAGAGATCAGGAAGACCTTCAACGAGCTCAACCCCCGAAACCACCCGGCGACTTGTGCATGATGACCGCTGGAGAACAACCCACATCATTGCCGCCACTGTCGGTATGTCATACGGAACAATCCAAGCAATCCTCGCGTCTGATTCGTCAAGTTTGTCCCCAGCCTGATGATCCAGGAGCAGAAGGAAGATCGCGTCAAAGTCTGGCCTGAACTCCGTTCCGTCAGTGTGCCGTGGATGACCCGTCTTTCCTGTCAAGGATCATTCACTGATAATCATAATAAATGTATAATCATTTTAATAACATACCATCAAAATAAAAAATATGTATATATTTACTCTCACTCTCACTCATTCATTCTCTATAACGCTTATGCTGTCCAACAACAACAAAAAAAGCCCCTCCGGCCGCAGTGCTAACCACTACGCCAACATGCCGCCTATATTTTTTTACTATGCAAAAATTTTGAAAATGTTTCCGAAACATTTTGAAGAAGAAACATGGCTGACACAAAGTTGAAAAGAGGAGTCACAAGCAAACTTTTTTTTTTTTAACCTGGCAATCACATGTTGCATTACAAATGCATTCATTGTGACAATACTGCAAATTTTGTGTAATGCACATTTCAGAACAAATAAGTAACTTTCATATGTCTGAATAATATATATATTTTTTTAACTTTACGGTGTCAGAAGCATTTTATTTGTCACACATTATGTGTGTATGTGAATATCGTAGAGGGTCAAAAATTAAATAAGTTGAATATACCTTTATTCTGTGTGTGTGTGTGTGTGTGTGTGTGTGTGTGTGTGTGTGTGTGTGTGTGTGTGGCATGCAGCCTTTCCAATTCCTTTTTAACAGGAAGTAGCTAAGCACAAAAATGTAGCCTGAAGTCGCTGGATGATGTGATTTAATTATTTGCATTATAATTGACTTGTCATGATGATTTACATATCAAAATGTGCTGAATGAAGACGGAACCTTTTTTGAAAACACAATAATACAACAAAACAGAATAAAAAATGAGACTGATTAGAATGCATAATAATCATATACAGTACATAAATACTTATCATTTAAGAAGACCGAAGTGATAGTAAGAGGTTCAATAAAAAGAGATGAATAGAAACATTTATAGAGGTAATCATTTATTATTATATCACAAATTATTTATTTTCAAATGGTGGCCTAATACATTTAAAGAGAAAAAAGAAGAAGCATTGCAGTCATTTGTGTCATTTCCTTTCTAACCAGTAAAAAGAAATATCAGAGCTCTCTGTAAGCAGGAGTAATATTTCTAATATACTCAAATATAATTTGTTATACACTTTGAATTGAGTTTTATTTACCCCCACTGCTTCATTTATAGCTGACAGAAATTCATTTGCTGTGCATTTAATTAGCACTCATATTTTCATGACGGCGTGGGACTTTGTCAACTTCTCCTATCGTTTCTTTTCAGGGGAATCCCCACAGCCATCTTACAGCACTTCTTTATTAGTTTATGAATTGCTTATAATTTCATAAATGATCAAGTCTTATAATAAAGTGTTACGATTATTATTTTAGATTAAAAGATTAAAAGAGCAAACAAAACCTAGATTTATGAATTTAAAAAATGATCAGTATGCATAATTCTCAGATCTGGCACAATTTTCTTTTTAAAATTGCAACAACAAAAAAAATCGACAAAGCTGTTTGCATAATATTTACAGTTTACAAAACTGTTTTTTTTTATTCTTTTTTTTTTTAATCAAAATGAATTACCAAAAAATGATTAACTGACATCAACATCTTATTCCTTATTCATACCCTAATGTGATAAAATCTCTAACCCTCAAACATCATAGCATTTTAGGTTTCAAGAATTTTTTTCTTTTTTTTTTTCTTTTCTGATGTCAATTTTGCACTTTCTTAAATAAAAATTAAACGTGTTTCATGTAGCACATTGGGGTCAGAGATTTGCTCCCGAGTTCAGTTTTTATCTGTGTATCTTTTTGAACGTTGTTATTCAATAATGGAAATCTTAACGTAATTGCACATATGCCATCTCATAAATTTAAAGCTCACTTCTTGTGAGTAAACGGCATGAAAGCAAGGGCGAAGCACAGGAAACACAGTCATAATAACTGCACAATTATTATAATAGCTGCATTTATTTCTTAGAATAATATTTCATGCTGTAGCTCTGTTGAACTGTCAGATCTGATTAGTCAGAAACAATTTAATAATTCTCTACAACAGCAGTTCTGACTTCCAGATGTAATTCCAGCTGTTGTTCTCAGAGCACCTGTGTATAGCAGCTATAAAGAACTGATAACAAGATTTAGGATGTTGTACAAAAATAAATGTAACTAAGAAAATGATCTTTAATTAGTAAATAAATAATCACATTCATTAGCAAACTGTTGGGTATAAGGGGACAAAACTTTAAGCGTGTGCTTCTATTATAAAATAATCAAAGTCAGTACAGTAGGACTACAGTAGCCTTCAGGGTCGAGGGTTCGATTCCCGCCTCTGTATTCAGGTTCTCGGTGGACGGACTTTGAGTGTTTAAGACAAATCACTTCATTACACGTCATCATTGTAAAAAAAAAGAAAAAAGAAAAGCTACTTATATGCTTTCTCATTTCTCTAAAAAGCACCAGTCGTGTGGCACAGACATATCAGCCATGCATGTGTTAGACAGTAATAAAACGGAGCTTAAATGATCCTGTGGGCTGATTTTTTCCCCCATAAGCATTGCGGTGTTCAGACGTGTGAGCTGCGTAAGCTGTGTATCAGTTTACACCTGATCAATGAGATATGATGCTTTAGGGAACCTCTGTCCGATCATTTTCCCTGAGAAGGAAACAGAAGTGAGATTAACAGTACAACAACAGGTGATGTCATCATCAAAGAAACGATAAATATTTTCTAGTTGCTGGTGTTATTCCTGCACGTCATTGATTAAACCAATGGATAAAGCAACACTGATGAATCTTCAACTCTGATTGGTCAAAAAGTGATGATTTTTTTTTTTTTTTTTTACATCATGGTGCTTATTTGAATCCGTTTTTGTATGCAAAAAAATGCTGTTACATAACTAATAGGAAAATCAGATAATCTTTATTATAGTGAAACTTTCAGTAATGAGATGTTTGTGTAACATTTATGAAAGGAGTCTCCACTTAGTGGAGACCGCGTAGTGGCGGGAAGCATGACAAGCTAGTTTTTTTTTTTTTTCTTTGTTAACTTCGAGTAAATGAGAAACGCTAGGCCTGGTTATAGCTGTTATAAATGATAAATGACTTCATTTTGTGGGTTAAACATTAAAATCTAACCACGAGCAATTAAAGCGATGACATAGAGTCGGAAGCATGTATCCTGTAATTGCTAATGTGTGTTTGAAGGTAAACATAAAACCATGTAATGGGCCTGAGGGAGACATTAGAGTCATTGAACGGGAAGTGAGGAGTGGATTGCACAAATTGTAAGTAGGCTGTTTCGGAAGCAGCTTAAGGGAATACAAATAGCAACATAGAAAGTTAAACGATTGTTTTATTGGACCAAAGGAATTGTAAATTAATGATAATAAGAGATATTAAGGTAAGAAAACGGTCCTCTGTGTTCATGTTTTTTTTTTACTTACAATGATTAGATTATAATAAGCCTCTGTCCATGCAAAGTCTGGAGGAATATAATATAATATAAATATAATTCTGTTCAGGTCTAATAAGTAAAAACAGTGAACCTCTCAAAAAATAAAAAAGGAAACGTCTCTTACATCGGACAAACAATCAAACAAGGTCTTTTTTTTTATTTTTTTTTATTAAGACACAAATGTCCTCTTGTCATAATCGACACCGCTTTACCCTTTATACAGGGTCGCGGGAGGCATGAAGCGGGGTACGCCCTGGATGCGGCACCAATCCATTGCAGGAGGAAACTGGAATACGCGGAGAAAAACCCACCAAGCACGGGGAGAACATGCAAACTTCATACACACAGATCCCGAATTGAACCCGGACCCTCGAGGTGCAACGTGACAGTGCTAACCAATAAGCCACCATGTCCTCATATGAGGACATTACATTTGGTCCCAACCCAACAATTGTCCGTATTTCCTTGTGCGATCCTCATATAGGACTAAAATCCTATCTGTTTGAAGACATCCAATACATTCATAGTTATCAGGTCCTAAGAAAGAGAAAGAATGAGGAGAAACTGCAACGTACACAGTAGTCATGTCCAGGACTCAGGACGGTAAAACACTTTCTTCTAATAATGTCATGATTTTACTCATTCTGAGATCCTGGATATTTTCAGTGCAAATAAATAAATAAATAAATAAATAAATAAAATATGAATGGATCATTGCACAGATTGCTTTGGGTCACTATGTACTCGATATAGCAATTTCTTTTCCCCGTTTCCTGAACAGGCAACTTGAAGTGCAGGATCGTTACAGATTACAGCAAATTTCACAGAAGATCTCTCTCTCGCTCTCTGTCCGTCAGATCACTCTAGATTTTGTGGCTACAGTGTATCTGAGAAATGGTTTCGATCAGTTTTTTACTAAGCAAAGGGTGGTTTAACAAGGCAACATGAGCTTACATCTCACATCTGGGACAATAAAAAAGAAAAAAAAAAGGACTTCTCTAATGCTTTCTGTCCTCCAACCATCATCGTAGGACAAGGACAAAAAGGGGGAAAACATATTTTGCTCCTTAATGATGTTTGCTCTTCATTCATGGCAGTACGATTTACTTCTCGAGGTCAGATCCCAGGTTTATATGCATTTTCCTAGCCCGAATATGTTATAATTTCTTGTTTAATGACACACACATCGATGGAACTTATGTGATGGATGCTCCATATAAATACCGATGTTAAAATGTTGTTATTATTAATAAGGTGCTGTTTTCTTTCAGGAAATGTTTAACATTTTTCGGAAGGAGTCTCCAGTGCCAGCGCTTACATATAACAGCCAGTGGTAAGGCTGAAGCTTTTCCATCGTAAGAAAGTCAACAGCTCCGAGGAGTCTGCGCTTTCTCAGTTTGTCTTATCAATTACAAGAGAAAATAAAAAATTCAGGCATTGGTGGTTCAGTGGTGGGTTTCTCTCCTGCCATGCGGAAGCCCAGGGTTGTATTCCCACATCGCACCTAGTGTTCCTTGGATAGGCTGTGGTTCCACTGTGACCATGACCAGCTCTTAGTGAAGATAAATGAATAACTAATGTTTAAATGGTTAACCACAGAGAACATAAAGGTGTATCGACTCAATTGAGTGGGTCAGTGACGTGTCTACCATTAGTTTTATCAATATGATTTGTCTTATTTGTGAGTAGAGGGTACCCGTAGCTCCGCCCGCCTGCGGGCTACCATTAGTGTGCGGTCAACTCGCTGCTCTTAATTTTGCCAGTCGTATACGTTTCAGTAGCTATGAGTTCGGCATCACGTACCTGCTTTCACTACTGTCACATTCAGGGAGAAACGTCTGTGATGAAACTACCTGCACAAAACGTACAACGGAATTTCTAATTTTATATACATACATGGGATGTACCCATTTTCTCTACCGTTACATTCGGTGAGGAACGCCTGTGACACTGGTCTCTATCTTCCAAAGTTTTCTATAGTCAGACTATATTGTGCATATATAAGACGCGTCGCAGTGTGATCCAGAGTTGCGGTAGCCCTGAGCTTGGACGGCAAAGAAAATATCGGGGTTTGTGCTATATACAGTACATGGTGGCTCAGTGGTAGGTTTCTCACCTGCCATCCGGAAGGCCCGGATTCGATTCCCAGCCAATGCCCAAATCCTATCCACTGGATACAGTGCTGGTCCCAAGCACGAATAAAAATAAGAGGGTTGCCAACCTGTGCCAAGTTGTTGTGCGGATCACATGGTCCGCTGTGGCGACCCCTCGACGAGGAAGCAACCGAAAGACCACGACATACAGGTGGCATTGGTGGCTCAGTGATAGGTTTCTCACCTGCCATGCAGAATGCCTGAATTTGATTCCCACCCAATGCCAAAACCCAGTGCCGGTCCCAAGCCAGGATAAAACACGAGGAGTGGGTCAGGAAGAGCATCCGGCGTAAAACCTGTGCTCGATGAGGAAGCAGCCAAAAGACCAACAAACATTATTAGATATCAACTCTCATTGTAATTAATCAGTATAATTAATCACTGGCATATGTCTAGCACCCTACTGAAACATTTTACTATTTTGTGTGACTTTGTTCTGAGGCAAATTAGAATGTGATATATGTTTACATATCCTTAAAACTAATAAATAAAAGAAAGAAAAAAAAAGCAGCCGATATTACTGAGCACTTTCTATGTTGCATGATGATGTGCACCGCAGTGTCCCTTGCGAGGCCTAGACATTCTTCTCTGATGATCATCATTACCTTCCTCGGGTTCTCGCGAGAGGATCTCCGAGCCGACGTTAGGCGCGAGAGGGACTCTCGCGAGATTTCGCGCCGCTTCTATGGTGTAGTAGAGGGAGTGGGGATAGCGAGAGGGTGAGAGGAGGAGGGGGTTACTCACAAAGATGTTGCGTGATTTTTTTGGAAATTTATTTATTTAAATAAAAAAAATGGCCGCCGCAGAGAGCGGAGAGGAGAGACTGTAAGTGAGAGCGCTTCTGTTGTGCTTGTGCTGCTGGAGAGAGTGGAGACGCTGCAAAGCGCTATGGCGTATTTATCGCAGCTGAGCGTTAGTGTGTGTGTGTGTGTGTGTGACAAAAAAAACGTTAGCTTGCTAAGTCTGTTAGCATTAGCGTTAGCTTTAGCATGGAATAACGTCACTTGTATTTCCCCTCAGATCAGGGATGAACACTTTTAGCTTACTTGCTAACCAACCAGCTAGCTAGCTACCTACCTAGCTAGCTAGCTAGCTAGCAACTAGAGGAGGAGAAGGAGGAGGTGTGTGTGTGTGTGTGTGTGTGTATATATATATATAATATATATATATATATATATATATATGTGTGTGTCATTTTCTGACGTTACTCAGAACTCTTAGCTAAGCTAATATCACGTTTAAGGTGAAGCTTCCTGTCCTGTGTCTCTTATCTCAAATCTGAAAGCATGTTTACATCCTAAACTCTGTGAATAATTGTTCATAGCTGTCACAACACCAGGCAGTTAGAAGTTAGCTGGCTGAGAAGCTAGTGCACAGCTTGCACATGCATGCTGGAATAAAATTTTTGTCTTCCAAAAAAATTGCTTCATGTGATGTGATATTAAGGATATAAATCCTCATGTGTGTGCGTGCGTGCGTGTGTGCGCGCGCGCGCGCAGGTTTGTTTATGCGGATGCTTGCATGCATGCATGCAAGTTAAGTTTGCTTTTCCTTAAAATTCCACACCAGTCTAGCAAATTATTCAGCTTACTGCCTCTCTCTCTCTCAGGTGTTTGGTTGAAATGAAGAGTATTTCGGGATGCCTACTAAGATGTTCTACCTGTCTCATGGGATTACAGACACTAATATGTTCATGTATTTTTTTTTTTTGGGAGGGGGCAAATAGTTTTAGAAATTCACATTGTCACTTTCAGGATTTTTAAAAAATATTTTATCCCTTTTTTTTCTTTTGTTTTTGATGATTCATCCTGTACCTGTGTTGCGTTTATTGCATAAAGAAAGAAAAATAAATCGAAGTCGCGACACGGATGTTCGCAGTTATTTAAATCGCAAAAGACGCAATTTTATTCCAGGTTACGTACGCGTAGTTGGGAATTTATTTTCAGTAGTTTGATTTAATTTATTTTGTGCTGATATATAAATAAATATAACAATTAATTATATGTTTACTGAGAGATCATTTGTGAAGTTGTTTTTCCCGTCAGCCTCGATAAATCCATTTTGTGCGTTTAATAGTTAAACATCTCTGTTTAAATCGCATTCTCCTGACGTGTCAGAATTATCGAATAATCAAATCGTGTAGCTCTAAATGAAATCATCCCTAGGATTTATGGGGAAAA
This sequence comes from Clarias macrocephalus, assembly GCA_011419295.1. Classification (NCBI taxonomy): domain Eukaryota; kingdom Metazoa; phylum Chordata; class Actinopteri; order Siluriformes; family Clariidae; genus Clarias; species Clarias macrocephalus. Next base: position 22,026 of record JAAGKR010003035.1, read on the forward strand.
AAGTGGGCGTGCAAACTTTAGCAGCAAACTTTAAATTCAGTTTCGAGATATTTTTTTTTGCCAAAACATGTTGCACTCTAAACTGTTCACACATTGGCAGGCAGTATAACATTCTGTGTGGTACGATTGAATTATTTGCCAAGTTTGTTTAGAATTGTAACAAAATCTGAGAAAAAAAATATATATCGCCTTAATTATAATGAGTCGAGTTACAAATCAAATCGGCACTTGGGTATCCTGATATTGTGTCCGGCGGCCTCTGGGGATTCCCGTCCTTAGTGCCATTTAATCAATTATATAGTTTGATGTAAAATCGATGATCAAATTTCCGATGAAAATTTTTGGAATTTTTTTGGAGTCCGATTTGGAATCGGTTCACACTTCTTAAATTATTAAGGTAAACTTACAAACATTAAATTCTCTAAAATTGATAAATTGCTTAAAAATTTACCACAGATTTTACTTCCATTTGCTTCCAACCGCTTCCCTCATCTGAAGATACTCAAGTTTTTCGAGAACATCGCCGTTTTTTCTTTTGAGTTCGGGTTTCTGGTGCAGTGCCGACTACCTACTGGACTGGTTTTTATTTCTAATCAGAATTGCCTTTTATGAGGAATGGACAACGAATTTGTATGAATTCGGCAAAACAAGTTGCACAGCTTTTTGATTAAGCGATATCACACGAGAGGGAGTGCTGTACTGCTGGGTGTTGCATGAGGGCGCAGCCTGAGAGAAGAAGGTGCTAATATCCAGCGATGCAGCACAACCTCGAGTGTGATATTGCTTTTATATGACAGTTCCGGCAAACACCATTTATCATTAACCAATTATGATTTGTTTCTTTATTTAAACAGAACTAAGCAGCCGCGACTCGCGGAACGAACTAACTAACTAACCGAACTGGCAGAACTAACTAACTGCAACTTGCAGAGCTGCCGACTGACCGTTAGTATAATTAACAGGGTGAAAAGTAGTTTTAAGTTCTTACCGGTACGATGTAGCCAAAAGTTGAGGGGGAAAAAATGCAGGTAGTGGACAGTCCTGTAAATCTTGTAAGTTTATCTGTTTATTCCCACTTATTCCGCAGTAGAATATCAGCTCCTGAAACCTTAAAATAAATCAGATGGCAATCTCCTGAAAATTGCAAAGCCTCTCTAGCGTTTCTGTGATCGATCTCAACTCTCGTAACGAAGCGTTATATATAGCAGAACAAAATAAATGGTGTGAATCATGGGGTGGGCGTGGCTAAAACATGTCTCTTTTTTTATCCTGCTTAGCGTCATTCAGCTCTTTGTAGCGCTGGATGTGCTCTTGAATCCCGTCTTTTCCATTTCCTAATTGCTGAGTTGATTTCTTTAAATTTCCGGATTGATTCTGAGAGGAAAGTTGAATGAGAGTTTTGTGTGTGTGTGTCATATCATCTTAACTTGATGGGAAGTCAAACCAGGCTTTAAAGACCCGGGGTGAACTTTCGGCTCCTGTTTGCTCCTGAATGTACAGTAGGAATTTTTCAGGTTTTTTTTTTTATATGTACAAAATAAACGTCTATAAAGTCACTGAGAAAACCAGTTCGGAAAGCCGACTCCCTGCCCACAACAGTTACGTTTACTACATTTTATAGACTCGTGTTCGCTAAAGTCGCTCTGGAGAATTGCGTGTTTGTTTGGATGTGCCTCGTGTCTGTCATTTTATAGACGCGCTTTAGGCAACACAATATCCTGAGGGCGGAGTTTATGAATATGGATGCATGAAAAATAAAATCACTCAAATGTCGAATTATAGTAACTAAGGCAAAGACAAACAGGGAAATACTTTTTTTCTCTTGTTCCTATGCTGCGATATATCGAATACCTCGCCAAGCTACTCTTGAGTTTGTTCAGACTTTAGGGTGTGGCGTGACTTAAACGCAGCCAGTCAAAGCGTTTTTATGACGCCGTCAGTCTGATGTTTTGTTTCTAAAGTAAATAGGTCAACAATGCTAAATCGAATTATTTCACAGACGATCATCGTCTCTCTGCGTGTGTCTGTGTGTCTGTGTGTGTGTGTGTAACAATGAGGCTCTAAACAGACTTGACACATTAGACAGATTTTCAGATTTAGGCTTGAGCTGGCTTCCTGTTCGTAGCTTACGTTTAAGCTGTTTGTGTGTGTGTGTTTGATTAAGAGAGACTGAGAAACAGAGAGAGAGAAAGGGTGAGAAAGACATGGTTGGGGATTTACCTAAACTACATGAAATGAAATGATCCTGTTTTTATGTGCAATACATTTGGGATTTCCAAAAACCGCACATATGTGAACACGTTATGAGAGATTGTGTTTTAGAGAGAAGCGTTCGGGTAGAAAGTGTACAAAGCAGTCAGACTGACCTGATGTGACCCGAGTGATGCACTCACTCACACGCACTCTCACACACTCACACAAGCACAGTGCTGCTGCTGCTTCCCTTCCCTTCCTGAGCGAGATGGCTGGCTACGTTTGCTTTATGAATTTTGCAGTGTGACCAAATCGAGAAGGCAGGAAGGACAAGCATGACGCTCTCACACAGGTTCAAATTGTGGTTTTTCGGGTTGGTCGTTATTGTACTGCATAATCATGGTGAGGAGCGTTCAAAGATGTTGCATTGTCCCCCCCCCCTCTCTCGCTCTCTCTCTCTCCCTCTCCATCTCTTCCTACATGCTGGACTAACTTTTTTCTTTCCCAGGTTCTGCACTTCGATGTGTAGATTGTGTGATCGTTCAAATTATGCTAATAGATAAGAAAGGCCGATCCTGTGCTCTTAATTCCAGTATCTGAGCTCTGATGCATTTGCTAACTTATTAAGAACCTTGCGCGCTTTTAGACAAGTACGCAAAATGCTCCAACCGACCGGACAAGGAAAGTGCAAATGCGATATAATATCACTTCAGAGTGTGGGAAACGTTTTTTTTTTTTTTTTTTGCTGGTTTTCTTCCAACATATAGGCTTAAGCGCGTCTTTTATTTGCTTGATTATTACAGACAGTTCATGATCGGACAAAGGAAACAAATCAGCTCGTCAGAAATATATCCGACCTGCATAAAGCGAGATGTTATTAAAAAAAAAAAAAGACTTGAAATGAAAGTAGCGTGTTTCCACAATGACGATTATTTTTCAGAAACTGCATGTCCTAATGTGTTTTTTTTTCTTCTTACATCACAGCAATTTTGCAAGACAACTTTTTTTTCTGTTAATTAAAGAATGACCCTTCATACCATTTATTTCATTTTTTTTCTATTTGTACTTCTCTCACAAAACAGTTTCTGTTCTCAGCTCTTCTTTTGAAATAAAACTTTTAATTGAACACAGCGAAACTGGAGACTCCTTCCAAACATACGGGATTCATACTACAGGGATGGTTGTTACTATGGAAACGATATTGCAGAACGATCTTAAAGAAAGTCACCTGATGCTATAATAGGCCAAAGTCGGAGCTGACGATTCTTAAATAATTCAGACGTCAAGTAGGAAGGCATGCGAGAGCGTTACTTTTTACTTTTTCTTCATCCCGAAAAATCTCAATAACCTTAGGTATAGCGTGAAGATCGACTTCCTTGTTCTCTTCTCCTCTTTGTGTTTAATAGCGGCCCGGATTCCAACGAGGTGCATACTGCCACCTGCTGTATCGGAGAGTGGAAATTCACAAGTGTACCCGTGGATAGGCAATACTAATACTAATGATGTGTGTGGGGAACAATCGGTCTTGAGCACCGTACAATTTAATCGTGTCTACTGTGGGAATTACGAGTTTACCTGGGAATTGTAAGTTATCTCGTTTGACTCCTAGTTTGAGAGTGCTACCAAAATCTTGAGAACCCTGTTGCGATTCAGGCATTTTTGCCTTTCTCTTTCTATAACTACTTGTTCAATAAGGTTGTGAGCAGAATGTATTGATTGATTGATTGATTTTTAAGACACGAGTTGCTAAACTGAGCCAAAGAACGGTGCTGTAGTTTTCTGCAGATTTGATCCAACGGACGGAATGAGAAATTATTAATTTTTTTTTTTTTGAAAGAGTTATTTAAGTCATTATTGAGTCAGTGTTTCCCTGTGATGGTTTTTATGGCACTGTGTATAAGTTGACCTTGTTTTTTTTTTTTTTTTTCTTTGTTTGTTTTTTCAGCCGCATATTTCTGGATACCGTTAGACATGCGTTTCAATCAGTTAAATTTTCTCAAACACGAAAAGCAAACCTGCAACCGAAAGTATCACGTTGGCTACGAATTGCAGTAACACCGAAACGTCTATGAAAGCTGGCTTAATGGTACACTGAGTACCTTTTTAGCCCTAGCTTTGATTTGCATAGCACTTGATGTTCTCTGGTTGCATGGTTCATATGGCACCTTGGCCACAGCCTGTGGTATTTATCCGTCCGAATACACGGGATGACATGTTTATGCAGTTGTAAGACGATCAATACTGGTGCGAAGCCGGGCTTTTGAGGAAGCGTACGCGTAACTGTTTTACAAATCGCGCAGGAATTCTTCCCACAAGAGCGGCGACCACAAGGACGTTTAACTTTTTGAAGGATTTTATTACAAAGCACACGATGATGACTTAGAAAGTGTGTGTCTGGTGAACCATGACGTTCGTGGTACTAATGAGACAAACAAGAGAGCTGCTACATTACAGCCTCATCTCGACCTCGTCATCCTTTCGGGTCTTTAATAATGTGCAGCGTCACAAACGGTCCAGGTTCTGAAAGTGTGTGTGATAGAAAACGGTCGTGCGTTTCGTATCGTGCCGCTCGGTTTAGGTGATTTCCCCTCTTTGCTGCACTTTCACTTTTGGTCACAGAAGAACATCCCTTTTGATCTGTACTATTTTAACATTTCTAGTTGCCTTTAAAAGAAAGGGACTGATTTTAAACTTTAAATGCAAAAAAGGGTTATTTATACCCTCCCCCAGTTATATCTGTGATTAAGCAAAAAACTTCCCAGCTGAAGACATCTTCATGCGCAGCTTATCAATTCCATCAGTATTTTTTTTTTCCCATTAAAGCAATAAACTCCGACCTTTCAGAAAAAAAACCCACACAAAAAGATTTTTTTTAAAAAAGAAACAATAAGCAACTTGTTTTGGTGATTAATGAGAATTAAAGATTAATTCGGTGATACAGAATAAATGTGTTAACCAAGCATATTTGTAATACAACTTCGCGGCATGTCGTAGGGTGGTAACAGTACATTTCCGAATAACATTTTGATTCGATTCTTGATATGGGCGTTACAATTTCAATTTGACTCTATTCTTTATTTTAGTATTTTAAACAAAAAATAAGAGAAATGAGCATAAACGACATGCAGTCTTGTCTGTGTAAAAATGAATGCATTTGAAAGATGACTATGAGCAGATTCAATGTTGTAAATAAAACGTACTACAGGTTCACTACATCTTAATAATTACCAAACAAATTGATAAATTCTCTCAAAATTTTTACATTGCTTAAATAAAGTGTTTAACCCTGGGGAAAATGATCAGCATCGCTTCAGCCTCTCGTGTTGTCACGTGACCAGGGTTCTCTATACAATACTCTGGAATTTTTTTCTTTTTGTTTAGTGATTTATTTTCTACATTCTACAACAATACTGGGGATTTCAAAACTATGATCTATAACATTTCATCAGGCTCCACGATGAAACTGTCTCTCATGAAGACCTTCCCAGGAAAGCAAGACCAAAACTTACCTCTGCTGGAGAGAAGGCCATTTAGAGTCACCAGTTACCTCAGAAATGACCAATTAACAAACAGCACCTCAGATTAGAGCCGTTATGAAGGCTTTACTAAGGATAAGTAGCTTTATTGCATATTTTGGACGCCTTCTGCAAATAAAAATCAGAAACGACCATGGAGTTAGAAAGTGACTCAAACTTTGGAGCGGTAGTGTATTTAAGGAATATATCTATCTATAAAGCTGAGTATATTAGTAAGGAATGTGGATCACAAAGGACCAGCCAAGGCTATATCACTATACTGTACTGCGATTTGTATAACGATTCAGTAAATATCATGTCTAAAAAAAAAATTCCCACTGAAATATATATATATTTTTTCCCTTGAGATTTTTAGCAATTTTGAACAAACTGCGGGTGTCGTTTAAAGCCACCTGTAGGATTATAGAGGAACTGCGACTTTTCACCACCTCAAATGTAAACATTTGTAGATTAAAAAAGTGTGTGTGTATAGACAAGATTTTGGAGTAATACAAAAGAATAATGACTTTTTTTTATTTACATTTTTTTCTGGGATCCCTAATTTGAACTTGGGAACTTTACAGGTTGGGATGATTTGGATGCCTGGTGTTCAAACAATGCAACTGCATAATTATTGGCAGGAATCACAATGCATATAGTCGCATTTTTTTACAACCCAGCATATTGTTGCTGTTCGTTAATTTGCTTTTCGGGCCGATATGATAATATTGAATAATATCGATATCACGGTGAATTGTGCCACGGCGCACTTTCCTGAGATATTATATCACGTGTTTTCAATATATTTTTTTATTTAAATGTTAATTACTATTAATTAAATGAAAAAAATATATATATAATATGATGCGTGCAAATAAGAAAAATATATTTAAATAACATATTAAAACAGATTTTAAATGAAAGTAAATCCTATATCTGTGTATTAAGAATAAAAAATAAAATAATTTATATTTATTGTAGTTTTTTAAATTATGTCTTTGCTGTAATGCATGCAGTTTGTGAACCGACTCGGGTACATCATGCCTTTGCTGAATCATATGATATGATATAATGAATTCTTCTCATATCACCGTAGTGTACGAGGAATAAAACATTTATTGATAACAACGACTCAACCTCACCGTGTAACACAACGAACACACCGTGCAGCGTTATGGATCCGATACAGCATTATGAACCTGAAAGGATTTTTCCTCCTCTGCTCGTTGTAAGATGCTCGAGGACGGCGAGAGCGGGATCAAACCCAGACTGAGCGAACAGGCCATGAGATTAACGCAGGAGTATTAGAGGCCTGAGTGGGCTTTTCTCTTTGACGAGCGTTTGCTTCGCGCTGCCAAGTAGGAAGAGATCTGAGCCTCCGAGGTCGTTATCCCGCCCGCCATGGCGGCTGCCGTGTTCTTCGTTATTAAATGATTAATATTCGGTTTCTTTTCCCAGCGCTCCGAGTCTGGCGAAACGGCTCGGCCCTTTAGCTTTAAAGCAGAGGAGATTTCTACCTGAGGTTTTTACATTTAAATTTAAATACACTCGTGAACGACTTTCAGTTATACATTGTAACTGTCAGTTCTGAAGAGAATCTCTTCCGCCAAGAACTGACCCATTTTTTAAAATTTTTTTTATATATTTTACATTTAAATTAATAATGAAAAGGACATTGCTTAGAACAGTTATCTTTCAAGTAGTACATTATGATGTGTAATTCGTAACAAATAAAAAACTGCTGTAAAATGTAAAATAATCAACAACTGGTTGGCACGATACAAAGAGGAGTCCGGGTCTGGACATTTCCAATATGAGCAAGTATTTTATTCACATTTCACCACAGCAAAACGAGCGATGAAAATCACCAGATACGATATTGTATAATGATAAATAGATGCCGATTTGATTAAAATTGCGATTTTATAAATATCACGATTCGATGTTGCATTTTTTCCACCTCGATTTTGTTACAATTTTAAACGTTTAAAAAGCTTTATCGGTTAAATAAATGTACCCCATTCCTCATCACGTCATGTTTTTTCACTTAAGAAAACAAGCACAGCATTTAAGCAATACAAAAAAAACATGAGTTTAACATTAACTTGAGCTAGGCTACATTTTAACTGAGCAGCACTTATCTCCGTCATCCGCAATAATAATTATTTTTTTTAAACAAACTTGGCAAATAATTCACTCCTACCACACAGGATGAAAATGCGTAAATAGCACCACCTGTAGGTTTATAAAGAAAATGCCTCCAAAGTCTCAAAACTCAACTTGACAGTGAGCGTGCACGTAAGCTGCATGCTATTTTCGACAAATTAGAGCCTGTGGTGTTTTGAGACGTGTGACGTGTTTTGAGACGAGTTGGTTTGACACTAATTCGCTCACAGGGATTGGAGACGGAGGCACATCGGAGGCTTTTTTTATTTTTATTTTTATGATTTTTCATAACGCAAAAAAAAAGGTGGTCAATGTGGTGATACATGAATCACCACACACACAAAAAATTGTGATTCATAACCGAATAGATATTTTTTAATATATTAGATATATTACTTTTTTTCTTAATATTAATTAATTTACACATAAAGTATATGCACACTTTTCGTCACTTGTAGTTGTGTTTAACGTTGCGAAACTTCTGACAAACCCGCTATTTCCTGTTCTCGATATCACACTACAAACCAGCATTCCCTCACCAAACTCTATCTCTCTCTGCATCTCTCTTAAAAGTAACAACACCAAAAAAAGCTTGTCACGTTACAGAGAAACTACAAACCACAACGTCTTAAAAATGTTGTTCCTGCCTCAGGACCGGTCGTAACTCTGACACAGAAAAGATCTAGAAAAGTAACCAGCGTCTTTCTGAAGAAACAATCGAGAATTTATACTTTCACGATACAGATAAAACAAAAAAAAGTATAATTCCTGTATTTCTTCACATCAAGAATTATTATATTTCTTTAAACATAAATCGTGTGCTTTTGTGGCTTATTTTTTTCTTCTCTCCAAGTTCAAACCAGAAACAAACAAACAAACAAAAAAGCCAAATTAGCCACAATAAGCGCCAGCAGCGACCTCGAGGGAGATTCCACCATCACTTCCACTCATGGGAAGGTGCAGTAATCTCGCCCTCGCACAACAGCTGTGGAATCTTCACACTCCACTCGAGCGAGGTGGACCGACTCGGCTGGTGATTTCCCTGCACTTCTTCGCCCGATTGCGCGTGAATTCGGACTCGCTGTTTCTGGTTTTGATACCGGGGAAATTCAACATCTTGTCAACTTTCCACTCGCTGCTTGTAAATACTTACTTTCACAGATTTTTCCGGTTCACAGATTCCTTTTTTTTTTTTTTCCCACCCCTTTATTATTTCATCAGTCTTACAGTGCTGCGGTGCAGGACGTGACATCAAACACACGTTTCTACAAACTCAGAAGTCACAAATCCTGCATGCTGTAGACTGTAGATATGCAGCTGGGGATTTTTTTTTTTGTTGTTTTTTTTTTTGTTGTTTTTTTTTTTTTTTTAAACGTTGTATTCGATATTGCGTTCTCTTTAACGCCGAGTCTTTCCTGCTTTCCTGTCGTGTCGTGTTGTGTGCAGAGGTGACGGTAAAGGGGAGGACCAGGAGGGTTCTAAAGAAACGACCCAAAAACAGAAGAAGAGCAAAAAAGAGCAGGAACAGGATGTGGAGCGAGTTGAGCCCGCCGTCGAAGAGGAGGAGGTGGAGGAAGGGGATGACGGGCAGCGAGCGGAGGCGGGTCAATCCGAGCCCTCGGCCCCCGAGCCCGCAGCGGCCCTCGGCGCTCCGGAAGCTTCTTCCTCGGCCAAGCAGCGGCGATCCATCATCCGGGATCGCGGGCCTTTGTACGACGACCCCTCGCTGCCTCAGGGCTGGACGCGCAAACTCAAACAGCGCAAGTCGGGACGATCGGCCGGCAAATTCGACGTCTACCTGATCAAGTGAGTAGAACGTTTACGGCTGTGCTGGTGACTGATCGATTATACACCTTATACCCGTCGACACGATTACCAAGACTGTTCTCATTTAATGTTAAAAACTTTTTTTTTTTATTCTTCATTAACCTGGTAACGATAATGATGATGATAAATGACATTCAGGTTTATATATCAGTTTTGAAAGATCAGACATGCATACCAGCTTCCAGGACAGCTTTGGTTAGCTCGGTTCGTCATCCAGAGGCTTTTCTTATTCTAAAGCAGAAGTGGAGGAGGTGAAAATGTAACGTTGTGATATAGGTCAGATCAGGCTTGCCTGGGCTCTAGAGTGCTGAGACAAACAGCGTGGGTGCAGCAGCTCCTTGCACTATAGCGCTCAAGCTCTACATCACAGCGCTAATTCAATATCAGGCTAAATAATCTGCACAGAGATTTGTAATGCTTTTGCTTGGGTTGTTTTTTTTTGTTGTTGTTTTTTTCCTAAACAAGATGAGCGTTGTTGCTGGTCGATTGCCCGGGTGGTGTACGGTGGTATATTCTAAAGCTGTGATCCGATTCAGTTACAGGCGTGAAATGGTCGACTGATTGGTTTGACACGACAGATTTTATACATATCCCCATGGAGTTTAAAAGTCAGCACGGACCAGTGCTTCCAGTTCCCCCCTCCCGTACCATTTCTATATCTATGAAAGAAAGTGTTTGCGTTTAGAGGGATCAGCAAGAAATACGAGCTCGGCATGTTTTCTACTCGTGTGTGTGTTTGTGTCTGAAAATGTGTAGCAAACGTTTTTTTTGTTTGTTTGTTTGTTTTTTGTTTATTTTTCCAGCCCAGAAGGGAAAGCCTTCCGTTCCAAAGTGGAGCTCATGGCGTACTTCCAAAAGGTGGGTGACACCACCACAGACCCCAATGACTTTGACTTTACGGTGACGGGGCGCGGGAGCCCGTCACGCAGGGAGAAGAGACCGCCGAAGAAGCCCAAAGTGGCCAAGCCCACTGGCAGAGGGAGGGGCCGGCCGAAGGGCAGCGGAAAAGTACGGCAGGCCACGGAGGGCGTAGCGGTGAAACGCGTGGTTGAAAAGAGTCCGGGCAAACTCCTCGTCAAGATGCCGTTTGTGGCTCCGAAAACAGAGGCGGGATCCCCCTCGGGGCAAGTCCCCATCGTCAAGCAGCGCCCAGGACGAAAGAGGAAAGCGGAAAAAGAGCAGCCGAGCGCGCCGAAGAAACGTGGTAGGAAACCGGCGGCCGCCTCTCAGTCTGCGGCGGGAGGGACCGGATCGAGTGTGGCGTACGCTGCCGCGGCTATCGCGACGTCGGAGGCCAAGAAGAAGGCGCAAAAGGAACTGGCGGCCAAGCCCGTGCAGGAGAAGGCGCTTCCCATCAAGAAGCGCAAGACACGGGAGACTATGGAGGAAGCCGAAGGGTCCGCCACGACCACGCCCGAGGCGCCGGGCGGCGTAGCAAAAAGACCCGCGAGTCAAACGGCGCCCTCTACCGGAGCGGAGTCCGAAACGGGACAGAAACTTCACAAGCACTCAAGCCGGAAGCATAAGGAAGCGATGGACTCCGGAAACGGCAGCAGCAGCGGACCCAAAGTCCACAAAAAGAGAGATCAGCGCGAGCAACAACTGAAACACCTCCACCATCACCATCATCACCACCATCACCAACACCACCTGCCCCTGATGGAGCCGTCCATCTTCACCCCGCAGGCTCACCAGCTTTCCCTCGGCCACTCCATGCACGGCGGTCCCCCGGTGGAGAACGAGCCCCAGGACTTGAGCACTTCCAGGTCGAGACAGGAGCCGCTAGCCTGCCGGGAGGAAGCCCGAACCGACAGTCACACAGTTAGAGACACTTCAGGCAAGATGGCAGCGACGGAGTTGCGAACCCAGCAACAGCAGCAGCAGCAGCAACAGCAACAGCAGCAGCATGGCACTGTGACGGGGGATGGAAAGGAACTGAGAGACATTGTTCCTCCTTCCGCCGTGCCCAGGCCGAGTCGAGAAGAAACAGTCGAGTCCAGGACGCCTGTGAGCGAACGCGTGAGCTGAAGGACGTGACTGACATTCAGACTAACTGACCAATCAGCAGCAACGGCTGTGTTCTCGCGCAGGAACAGAGGCACTCACAGAGGGAGGAGTTGTTTTGTTTAGTTTGTTTCTATGTTCGTTTGTTTGTTTGTTTTAAAAAAAAATTTTAAACAAGAAATAATGGGGAAAAAAATCCACAAAAATGTAAATGTACTTACAAAAGGCAGCTGTTGTGTCGGGCGTTGTGAGACGGATGCAGAGCGATGACAGAATCGCAGGCGTGAATGAATTCTCAGATTTCTTTTTCCTTTTGCCCAGTTTCATTTTATCCTTTTATTAGTATATATAAAAATATAGAAATCATAGGAACCACGTCTTTATCGCTTCATTAGAGCTTGTAGGAAATAGCAAGACACCGAGATAGTAATGGATGCACAAGTAACACTTCAGTGGGAAGCTGATTTACAACTAACCGCTCCCCTGCCAGAACCAGACGCCTCACGAACGTGTTTATAAATAAGAGTTGATTTGATAGAAACTTTTTTTTTTTTTAATAGAATGGATTATGAGAAGAAGGCAGTCTGAGTAACTGCATGAAGAATGTCGGTTCTTTATGAACGGAAAGACAGGGAAAAAAAAACAAACAAACAAAAAAAAAAGAAATGCACTTGTTACTACGCCATCAATCATGTTTTAAAAGAAAGAAAGAAAGGCTAATCAAAACTTGAGAGACAGTTTATAGCATGCAGATGGGTTTTCACTTTATTTCCTTTTTTATTTTTTGGGAGATCAGTCTTTTTTTTATTTATTTTTTTCTTTTTTTTTGTGTGTGAGATGGCTAATTCCTGAACCTGACCGTCTTTCTCTCATTCTTGGAACGTTTTGCCACCGCGTAACGCGATTCAACCTCGCCATCTGTTTCAGCCGTGCCGGATAACAGACTTAATACAGTTAAACAGTAGGAAAGGTTTTTCACCGTTATTCTTTTTTTTTTTTTCCTTTCTCTCTTTTTTTTTTTAAGCGGGGAAGGAAGGTCGAGCACAAACGAATGCGAACGAAGCACAGCCTAAATAAGCATCTGAAAAGCGAACAAAAACAGAAATGAAATTCCAAAGCAGTACGTTCGAAAAATTTTTTTTGACTGTAGTTCCTTTATTTTATTTTTTTTTTACTTTCTAGTTTTTTTTTTTTCCTTCTACAAACATAAAGTGAAATTGAAAACGTTGGCCTCGTGTTTTCCTGAACACATCAGAGCCGGCGTGTGTTTGGAAACGTAGCCGCTCGATTATTTATTTTTCCTCCTCGTCATGGTGATGGAGAGCAAATAGGGAAGTCGGCGCGGAGAGAGAACGCAGCACGCGCGACTTCCTCTCACACGACAGCTGCGCGGGTTCGTACGGGACAGTTTCTTTGTTTGTTTTTTTTCTTCCCACATCCGTTCGATCTGAATCTTGATGCTAGATATGAGTGGGGGGAATAAACTTCAGAATCCCTGTTTTTTTTTTTTTTTCTTTTTTCTTTCTCATCCTTGTTGTTTATACTTAAAATGTCATTACAGTGATGAAACGTCTGGATTTTTAGGATGGCTTAACATAAAGCGAAAAAAAACATGCAAAAAAAAGAGAGAAAAGGAACAGATTAGATCGTTTTCACATCAGATATTTGTTTGTTTTTATTTATTTTTTTCAAGTTCATCTTCGTATCCTAGCTGAAATGAAATTGGAGAAATAGCAGGGCTTCCCCCTGCTTTTCAAAGTCGCACATGAAGTCACGCATTTCTATCTCATGTCCGTTTTATGTTCTTTTTCGAGCGTAGCGTAGTTTGCAGACACAGCGGATGTGAGGTACATCCTTCCTCATTTCTTTCCTCTGAGCTGACTTTTTTTTTTCCTCCTTTCTCCTGCAAAGCCGTGAGGTACTGAACACAAGACAAGACGCGTGAATATGATGATGATGATTGTAGTAAGGCACTCAAATGATTTACAGAGACGACGCCTGACCACAGGCTAATCTCGTCTATTTTATTTAAATGCTTAATAATGGCCAATGATGTACAAGTGGAGGCCGTTACCAGGAGTCGTTAACTCCCCTCATCTGAAGCAGCGCTTTTACCGTAGCCGGGATGTTTAATTGGTAATAACTTGCAGAAAACCCACTTCTTTTTTTTTTTTATTATTATTATTATTTTTTATTAATATAATTCTTTCTAAAGGAAGAAGTGGTTGAAGCGTTTGTTCCAGCGCTTCAGATTCTGCTTCCGTGCTGACGAAGGTCAAATCAGCTCTTTGTTTCCTGTTCAGAATTATCAACTTTTTTTTTTTTTTTTTTAATAATTTTAAAGATATATATATTTAAAGAACCACATTGTAGCGTGAGCTCCTCACGAGTCATTTTTATGAAGTGTGCTTTAGGTATAAGTGAGTGTTTTCATTACTAGGGATCTTAAAGATATTAGAAAACTTCCCTTTCTCTAGATGACTGTGTGTAGCTCGATTTCGATTTTAACAATCGCCAGACGACATGACTTTTTTTTTTTCTTCCTTTTTTTTCTTGCATCAAAGGTCAACGTACGGAAACGTCGCTCAACAGTCTTCGTCCTTTAGCCTCCTTTCTGCCTCGACCCTAGCCAGTGGGGAAGAGGACACAGAGAAACTAGAGCGCACACGCTCTAAAGAAAAGGGCTATGAAATAAATCACAAAATAAAATGAGATAAAAAAAAAAATCAGAACGATTGATTCGAAGGCATCCATCGTTGCGTTCGGACACAGTTACCCGCTTGAGGTTCCAATCACTGAGGTTCTCAAGCATCTTCAGATCCCACTAGCTTGCTCTGTTCCAGCAGATCACAACTTAACGGGAAAAAACTAAAATAAATAAATGTCGAGGATGTCGAGTGCGTGCGATCTGCTGGAACAGAGATCTTAACCAGCGGACTATGACGCACGTGACCTACAGTACAATACTGTATATGAGGTGTGCGTACATGATGTCCCTGGTCTGACTAATCAGAGAGAGGAGGCGTGAGGACGACGATGTTGAGCAAGGATGGTGTTGAACGGCGCAGAGTAAATAATGTGTAAATATCTACAGCGCTGTGTGTGTGAGAGAGAGAGAGAGAGAGAGAGAGAGAGAGAGAGAGCGATCTGCCACAGAACGGGCAGTGCCTTCATTTTGGGAATCTGACCAAGGTGGCCTTTGATATACATTTAAAAAAAGAAAAAAAAAAACAACAGGAGGTTCAATCAAGATGGGCTGATTGGTCTTTTTTTATTTTTATTATTATTTTATTTTTTTAAAAGAAAAACAGAATCTTCATTAATCCTAACTGTACCATTTATTATTTTTCATCAACTGTTCATGTGTCTATAAAGATGATGTATCCATATAACTGTCCATCAACAGTGATGATTTATTTATTTTTATTTTTTGTAGCACTTAATGCCCACTGTCAAAAAAAAAAAAAAAAAAAAAAAACACACGCATACAAACAGGAGTCCTATAAGAGAACGTGAAACGATTTTTATTCTATCCGTTTTTGTGCCTCTGGCAGACAAATATGCTATGGAATGTCCTCGTGTCCCTGTAGCCAAAACCGACCTGCTATGTACGTGAACATGTATCAATATGCATGATTGCCATTAGAAGTTAGTACATTGCTTGCCCTTCTTTACTAATCCTCGTAAGAATGGTTTTTTTTTTTTTTTTTTTTTTGGTTCTCTGGAACACTCCTCTCTGAGAGCCGGCGAAAAAGTCTGAGCGCAGGATTCTCTCACTCACTCACTCACTCACTCACTCACTCCGCCGAAACTACAAGGTCACTTGTATGTTTGTGCACTTCGGTTTAAACAGAAAAAAAAAAATCGACACACAAAAAAAGGAAATAAAAAAAAAACGTAAAAAAAAAAAAATTGTCAAGTTGGACAGGAATAGTTTTTACGTTCTTCAGGTTTTTTTTTTTTTTTTTTTTAAGCTCCAGTTCTCAGATCCGAGACGGCGGTTCCGCATGGGCTGTTCCTTAAGCTGTTCCTACTTCAGATGTCCCAGATGCCGTGGCATACCTATTCCGACTAAATTATTATTATTATTATTATTATTATTACTATTATTATTTGTGATATGATTTTAGTGTTATCCTTTCATTTTATTATTATTTTTTGTTTGTTTTTAAAAAGAAGCCAATGTTAGGAGTAGAATATTTCACCTTTAAGAGCAATAGTTATATTTAGATCTTATTTGCTTTTTTTATTATATTATTATTATTATTATTTTATATGTCTGTTTTTTTTCCTTGCGTCTTTAGATTGTGTACGATGTTATATATTTGAAGAAAAAAAATAATCATAAAAATTTTTAAAAAAATAACAGAAACAAGGTTAAAGCTGAATTATAAGGAATGCCTGAAATACAAATTCACTTATAGCACTTGAGATAATACGCGAAAGGAGAACGAAGGTCGAATAAAACCACACATTCAGCTTCGAGTCTTCATCGGTAGAACATTCATGGTCTATTTAACATAGTCTTGTGCCTTGAAGTTTCAGTAATAGAACTTTATACGGTAGTTGTATTTTTATTCCTGAGTCCTGTGTTTTTGCCTCTCGTTGGTATTCAGTGCTTTGGCTGTGTCGAGGATTTATAGAGACTGATGATCTGTTTGTCTTGTTTTACTTTTTTCGTAAACAGGAAAAACCACCTTTGGAATAAATTAGGACAAATGTACCTGGGCAATATTGACTGTGTAGAAGGTAATAGGATATTATTATTATTATTATTATTATTATTATTATTATTATGTTGAATGTGTCTCCTGTTGAATGAAGTGTATCAGTTGGGAAATGTTCTCCATTTTAACATTTTAACATGGGAAGTTATTCTTCTTTATATATATATATATATATATATATATATATATATATATATATATATATATATATAGAAAACGCCTGCCTCAAATGGTATCTTCCAAGCACCGTTTTACATTTTATGAAAGGAAAAAGGAACAGTACATCCATGACTGATGTAATGACGAATTCAAGACCTGCACTTTATTAAAGTATGTTTCCTGGCAGGACACCCGTTAATGAATTAATTAGTCCTTTTATTTTATTTTTTGTTTGTTTGTTTTATTATGTATGTATTTTTTAACCGTTGTCTGAAGTGTTTTATTTTTCTGATTTAGTTTGAAATAAAAAAAAAAAAGGGATGGGTAGTACTATATGTATCTAAAAGGTATATTATTTTAACCAAACAGTCCTACAGCCTAGGTGTCAGTGGTTCCTCTCACCATTTTGCCAAGCTCTAAGTCCTTGCCTTCCTGAAAGTGAAAAAAAAAAAGTATAGTTTGTGTCTACTTTTATAGTACTGTGTTACTGTATTATTTGTTTGCCGTATGTAACAGATACACAACAGTAAACAACATTTACCTTCTGCTTGTCTAAAACATTTCTTTCTCACCCCCCGGGGCGTTGAGGAATCGAAGGTCTCTAGGCCTGTTTGCGAATTTGTTTTGCATGAATTGAAAGCAAAAATGGATCATACAGTGGTGTCCAGAGGTCTGGTGGGAAATCGAATGATTATCTACCGTACTCAGATTTTCATTCCATCAGAAACATCTTGGGGGTAACGTAGAACTACTTGCACACATTCGGCACATGGCGACAGCTTGCAGTCGAGTTGGAACCTGATGTTAGATCAGTTCTTTCACGATGTCATCTCAGCATGCATCTACGTTCAAGTGGAAGAAAGAAGATTTGAAACAAATTGAATAAATAAATCTGACCTTTTGTGACCTAGAAGTAGAATAGAGATATTTTTGAATAGGAGAATGTCTATCCTTTCTTTCTTTTACACTTTTCAAAATTCTCAAACTTACTACGATATTTCTAGTTCTGAATATTTTTTAAGCTTACTTCATGCTCAAAGCTTTATACATGTTTTTACTCCATGTCCACTTCCTGAATAATTGAGACATCTAAGCTAGAATTTTGTGAACACCCTTTTTAAACATTTAAAGCTATCTAAAGTACTTTGCCTCCTTTTAATGAACTCGATTCAAGAATACTCAAGGCGCTGAATTGAAGTGCCGTCCCTCAGGAGAGTCCGACAACTCAATACGGACCTGAAATCATTCAGCAAGATACGATCAGTGCTTTCTCTGTGTCTGCTAATCATGCTGCAGTTATTTCCAAGGTATTCTGTACATTCTGCTTTTAACCGCTAACTGTAAATGAGCCTAAATCTCGGATCGTGGTTATTGATTGCTGCCTTTAATGGTATCGAGCTTGCTGATTTATAAGAATTTCCAGTTTCTCATAACATCTGGGTGCTGTTTATTCATATACATATATAAAAACATCATAGGATCAGTTTTTTCAAAGCCGACCCTGTCATTTTTTTTTTAAAGCCGTCATTAGCAAAGTTATATTTATAACAGAAATGTTTTACTCTGTGAGCAGACAATTCAGGATTACTACTTAAAAAAATAATTAATCTAATATTAAAATCCATCTAAATTAAATATGAGGATATAATCTCTTGGGTTTTTTATTTTATTTTATACTCTATTAATTTGTTTCATGGAACAAACACCAAGAAACTCCTGGAAGGATTACAGAACAGAGGCTACATGCAGCATTCTACATGTTTTTTATTACATTTGGAAGTTTTCCTTCAAGCCGAAAAGCAAGGTACGAGTTTGTAAGGTAGGTCTTGGTGTCTGATCAGCATCCTGCAATTTAGATTTGTGACTTATAATACGTTAATTATGTTTTTATAATTTAAGAAGAATTCCTTGTATCCCATCTGCAAGAATGTTCTTTGGAGAAAAAGCACAAGCCATAGTTAAAATAAATAAATAAATAAAAAAAGACCATTAAACCTGGAACCTAGGACTTGCCTACCTCTACTGTTCTGGATATCTCTAAAGCTTTAGGTTTAATTCAATAACCCTGGCTTTCTCCACCATCTCCCTGTACACCCTGAGCTTAAATACTGTTTGATGAAATAACAATGGATAAAGGAAGATTCGGTTTAATCCCAGTCTCGCGCGTCTGACTCGGCGACTGAACGTCCTGATGATTATCTGAACAAACAGTTCATCGGTCTGTCTTAAAGGAGTAGCTCGCTCTAAAACTCCAGTGTACACAATGCTTTAAGTGAGCAATAAATGTAAATCTGTTTGTTCCAGTTTGTGTCCAGGTGCAGCCCTGATCTGAAGCTCCAGACAGGAACAAGACAAGAAGCCACTACTTGGCCAGGATGACGTTGCTCTTTTAAAATACAAGCATCGTATTGTTAAAATTAACCATAAATATGTCTCATTCATATGCACACACATATTCACTATTTTTTAAGACTAAAGTGTTCCAATCTGAAACATTACAGTATAATGATGGCATTATTTTAACTTAAAGATATTATTATAATAATACATAACTATAATAAATCATTTATCTGTTTTTATTATCCAGCAGGGGCAGTGTGATATAGATTTTTACCTCTTGCTTCCAGTTATCTAGCTTTATTAAAATGTTGCTCTTTTGGTGTGCTAGTTAATGTTACAGGTAGTAAATGTCAATGAATAATATTCTGTCAAAGTGATAGTTGTAATAGTGCAAAAAGAGATAGTCAGCTATGCTATATACACACACACACACACACACACACACACACACACACACACGGTGCAACCAGGACTAATGTGATTGTGCAGAATAGCTGAGTAAAAATAACAGAGTAAAAGCTATATTTATTTCTTTATATAATCCCCTGTTACTCTAATGCGCTTATTCCAGGGTTTCACTCGTGCTTGGATACCAAAAAGGTAAAAAGAGGTCCCAGTGCGGCCAAAACCATGCTGTGAGTGCCTGCTTCACATCTGCATCCAAAGGCTTCTACAGTTCATGAGCTTCCCTTCTTACCCTGACGCGCCCATCACCCTGGAATAGGGGCAACCTAAACCCATCAGACCACATGTCCAGCCCCATTGCTCCAGAGTGCAAAATCTTTATGCTCGCTAGTAAAGCTTTTTTTTTTCTGATCAGTTTCACCAACAACAGCCACACAACAGTTTCCTGGGAGTTTTGTGTGTATATGGAAATTATCTTACTTTCATTATTAAACACAGCTCTTGTTTTTACTGTTAATATTTTGCCATGGAACTCCACTTTGATTTCCATTCATGATTTTTTTTTTCTTTAACCACATTTCTTCAACAATTTTGATGCTTCAACAATATCCTTCTAGGTTTAAATAACGTGTCATAATATATATTTTAATATATATACTCTATACAGTATATATAGATTTTTTAAAATATATAAATGTATATAATTTGAAGTGGTCATTATATAATATAATTATATAAAGTATATATAACTATGTTTATATGCAGTATATAAAAAGAAGGCCGTATGTCTGTGAATAACAATGCCGGCCAAGGTGCTCAGAGCCCACTGCAGTTTTAGCGAGTGGAACGCCTTATCCTTGAAAATCGATGGATAACGTGTTGCCAACTTGCAGAAGAGACACATCCGTCTCAATTTAATAGATTTTGGGACTGATCCAAACAGGGGCAAGGTCACAGCACGGCATCAAATGTCTGATACAGTTTATCTTCAATAGTTTCCTTCCTGTGTAAAATATATATATAGATAGATAGATATAATATTCTAGCATTGTTGGCATTTTTCCTAATATGAAATTTGCCAGTTTTTAAATTTAATTAAATTTAATTATATATTTTTATTTTACACGAAGATGACTTTCAACAGCTAACAACAGAAGATCAAATAAAACCAGACCTAACACCAGGCGACCTTTTTCTTTGGAGTCTTTGATGTGTATCAGAATCGGCCCAGAACGTTCTCTTCACTAAAGGAGGAAATCATAGCTGGGTGTAACAGCATCATTAAGAAATGTTCCATTTGAGCATTTGCTGACGTGTACTCGCAGCTCTTAAAGGCCATAGCATTCTTTGCTTTTTGTAATTTTTTTAAACTATGTTTTAATAAGTATATAGTGGTCAGGATTGTGCAATGTATGTAACATATCCTTTTTTTTTTTTTAACACAACCTAGGCAATATGAGGAACTGAATTAAATTTTATTTCTACCAACTATACAAACATGACTGAGCAAAAAATGTAAAAATGAGTCACACAGGCAAAGAAAATAGCAGCGATACATATAATCATGTGATTTTATGCATGTTTTCCTTTGTTTCTGTGACCAAAAATAATAAGAATATGAGCATTTTGTGAGTTTAACATTTTTGCACTGTCGTTTTCATTTTATATTCTGCTAGCAGTTAAACTTTCTCATTACCTGACATTCGAAAACCCAAATGGACAGTTTGATGTCTGAAGCCTCCTCCGTTGACCCACACTGCCGGACTTCTGTATAAGCGGTTAGCTTTTTTTAAATCGTTCATTGTGCATAAATATGTGCCGCATGAATGTTAAAGGATTTTTAAGAACATGTGTTTTTGTATATTCTGTATGGATATATTTGTGTCAATGGAACCAGACTTTTAGGCCAGTCTTGATGGTGAAAAGCGACACTACATGTTCAGTTCATTTTCAGTTTATGAAACACACTTTGATATGCTTTGAACTTTGTTTCAGGTTAAACACCTAAAAAGAGAGGATTGTCTTTAGATAACAGTATTAGACATCACCCCAATTGTAAAATGTATTATTTAGTAAATACATTCATAAATACTGATAGATATTACTTCTTCATTGAACACACTGATATTGATATGCTAATTTTGAACCATGTTTCAGTGGTCATGCAAATTTTTTTCTGATGTCATACAGGGGAAATAAGTATGTACTGTATTAGATACAGTACATACTAGAGTACATGTATAGTTCTCCTGAAATGACTTTATCACTCAGGTTTTGTCATTTAATAAAGAGGATTAAAAAAAAAACTTTTCACTGGTATCAGACATGACTTCAGTTGTTATTATATTTATTATATATTAGATATATGTTAGTATATTATTTAGTAAATAAATGAATACATACTGATGAATATTACTTCTTCATGGAACACACTTTTATATGCAAATTTTGACCTTTGTTTCAGTGGTCGTGCAATTTTTTTGTGACATCATAAGGGGGACATAAGTACTGTATGTATTAAATGTATAGTATATATATCACTCACTCACTCACTCACTCATTCACACACTACAGGCAATTTGGGAACACCAATTAATCCGCACGTCTTTGGACTGTTAGAGAAAACTGGAGTACCCGGAGGAAACCCACCAAGCATGCGGAGAACATGCAAACCCAGACCCTGGAGTTGCAGGGCAACAGTGCTAACCACTAAGGCACCATGCCGCCAGGTCCTGGGTTCGATTTCCGTGTGTGCATGGAGTTTCAATATTCTCCCCGTGCTGGTTGAGTTTCCTCTGGGTCCTCTGTTTTCCTCTCATATATATACAGTGCGTATGTATAAGCTTGTAGTAGATACTCTAGGTTCTCCTGAAACAACTTGATGTCACTCAGGTTTTCACACCTAATAAAAAGTGTTTTTTTTTTTTTCTTCTTTAGACAACATAATTGAACGTCACCGGGTTGTACAATTTATTAATAAATAAATAAATAAATAAATAAATGCTTGTCAAACCTTTATTCAGGTACTCGGACAAACTCGTTATTATTATTTTTTTCAGCTTAGACTTCTCAAATCTGACTTTTTACAGCCAATATCTGTACAGTAGATATTCCTTCTTCGTGGAACACACTTTGCTAATGCGAAATTAGAACTTTGTTTCAGTGGTCATGCAAATTTTTTATGATATCATAAGGGGGAACTTCTAGAACTTTTTTTTTTTTTTTTTTTAAGTATGTACAGTATCACATACTGTAGGTTCTCCTGAAACGACTTGATCTCACTCAGGTTTTAACACCTTAAATGAATTATTTAGTAAATAGATAAATAAAGAAATACATGCTGATGGATGTGACATATGTGTTCTCCTGAAAGCTAAACTTAATGTGCTTTTTCTTTTCTCTCTCTCTCTCTCTGTATCACAAGAAAGGGGAAGTGTGATCAAGCTGGCTAAATAGAGCTTATATACCTGAACAACAACAACAAAAAAGAAAAAAAAAAGAAAGAAGAAGATATATTTGTACTTGTCAAACATAACACAGGAACATGGTCTAGAGGCCAAGACTTTGAAAAAGCAGAAATTTTAGCCACTTAGTCAGACTAGTTATGAGAAATCCTGCCCGAGCTCGGGCTGAGCGCCGACACTCTGCTTTACTGAGTCACTTTTCCCTCAGCCCCGTTGGAGTGAGCTGCTGTTTTTTTCCCCTTACAGCGCTAAATGAGCGACTTTAGAAACGTCGTCACCTATACTTAGGTACTCGGACAAACTCTTCATCTCTTTCAGCTCGTTATTTTTTTCACTTTAGACATGTCAAATCGGACTTTTTACAGCGATTATCTGTACAGTTTGCCCGCGGCTGCGTTTCACGAGTTCACCCGAGTCATGGATTCACTCCCGGATTCAGACTGGCTCAGATTTGGTAAGGGTTTTTATTATTTGTTTATTTTACACCAAATTCGCAACATATTCGCTTGTTTCGAATATTCGTATGAATGGCTACCTTTTTATAATATCATATGCCGCTCCAAAAAAAAAAAAACCACCCCAAAACAAATGAAAAGTAAAAGAAACGCATTTTGTAGCCCGTTATACTGGTTTAGTTTTGCTCGTGCTGTTACTAGGCGACTTCCTGAACTTTAGTGAAAGTTGTCCAGCTTGGTTGCTAGCTAGCATTATTAGCTGTGCGTTTGTAGCTTTCTTGGTTTTTGTTTTGTCTTAAAAAATATATATAACCTTTTTTTTTAGCAAGGTTAGCCTTTTAATTCTGGTTGTTACATAAACAATATAAACGTTTTTTTTTTATCCCATTAGATAGCTTGTGAGTGAACATTCGTGGTGAAAAGCTAAACAAATATTTACCTGGACATGACTAGCCAGGGGAGCTAGCTACTCTAGCAAGTGTACAGAAAATTCGAGAAGAGAAAATGTTAAAGTTGTAACAACTACAAAGAAAAATCACAACCAGTGGTCACGTCAGTGTGAATGTGTGTGTGTGTGTGTGTGTGTGTGTGTGTGTGCATCTATCTATCTATTTATCTCTTTTTATATCAACCTTTGTGTCTGTCTGTCTACTTGTCTGTCTTTCTATCTATCTATCTATCTATACACCTGTCTGTCTATACACTGTATATGTCTATATACTATATATGTCCGTATATAATTACCTTGTGTCTGTATGTCTGTATATCTATCTTGTCTGTCTAACTATACATCTGTCTGTCTGCATGTCTGGTACATCTCTCTGTACATCTATCTATCTATCTATCTAGCGTTGTACCTATTTATCCTTCTGTCTCTCTCTCTCTCTCTCTCTCTCTGTCTCTCTCTCTCTCTCTCTGTCTGTCTGTCTGTCAGTCTGTATAACTACCTCTGCACGTTTCTATTCATCTAGACTTCTAAGTTGACCATAAGTGTGTGTGTGTGTTTCAGTGTTTAAATAAATTGGAGTGTAGGCAAGATGCATTCGCCAAGTGATTTAATATGTTTAATTTCATTTAGAATTAAAATAGCTGAAAATACATATTTACATATTCACTCACTGCTTAGTTTAACAGGAACACCCATACTGTACCTATGCACTTTTTTGCACAAAGAAGGTTACAATGCACACAAATAAAATAAAACAAAACAACAAATTACACAGATGCAGGTCAAGAGTTTCACATCGCAGAGGAAATGATCTCAGTGCCTTTGACCGTGGCATGGATGTTGGTTGGTTTCAGTGTTTCAGAAACTGCTGATCTGCTGGGATTTTTCACACACAAGTCGTTAAGAGTTTATCTACAAAAAGACAAAAGGTGGTGTGTGGGGGGGGGGGGGGAGCAAAAAAAAAGAGGTCATGCGTGACTAGAAAGCAGACAGGATGGTGTCAACAATAATAAACCAAATCACTACTCTTTGCAAAAGTGGTGAAGAGAAAAGCATCGTGGAATGCTGGATCTTAAGGGTCTTAAGGCGCATCACGTTCCACTGCTTTCTGTAAAAAAAACAGAAATCTGAGGGGTTACGTGTGTGTGTGCTTTTTTTTTCTTTCCAAACTGTCTGGTTTCATGAGTCTTTGACTGATGTAGCCTCAGATTCCTGTTTTAAACTGACAGGAGTGAAACCTCACGTTGTACATCTGTACACGTTAGGCGTTCCGTGATGCTTTTCTGCTCACCGCTATTGAAACGAGCGCTTATGTGTGTGTATGATGTACCCGAGAGGGCGAAATAATTTGCCTTATGGAAATGTCGCTGAGACATCGTCTTTAATTTATTGGCCTCGATTTTAATGTATGTGAATAATAGTGTTTTAAGGAAAGTGTATTTATTTTTGTAGTTAAAATAAATAAATAAATAAAAAAGTAAATAAATTTCTGACGTGTTTGTACATTGAAGATATTTTTGAAAAAATAATTTATGGCGGCACATAAGATGAGTAAAAGAACACACAGAGATGGTGTTTTGGAATTTTTGTCTGTCTGTTTGTGTACGCATCACATACAAAGTACTGAGCAAATTTTAATGGGGTTTTCATCGGCGTATTTTGCCGAGTATGAGGTAACATATAGAGTATGTAGGCTTTGTTTCATTACAATCAGCCCACGGGGAGAGAGGATATGCTAGTTTAAAATTTTAGTGGAAGATGCCCTTGTATCATAAAAAAAAAAAACGACCTTGAAAAAAATCATTACTTCATCACAATTTTGAGATTTCAAAGGAAATCTTCTAAATAAACAATCGCATGCAATTAACTTTGTGAATGAAGTTGCTGGCACATCTGTCTGCCTGTATGCATTTATATCAACCTTGTGTACATGTCTATATCTATCTTTCTATCCATTTATCTGTCTGTCTGTCTTTCTGACTGTTTAATTCGACTCAAATGATCTAAAACATGTTGATGTTTTAAAGTACTAGAGAGAGAAGCCAATGGAAAAATCCTGTTTTAGTGTTGGCCGGATTCATTCCCTCATCATTAGTAAGCGGTCAGGGTCACCGTAAATCCGGAGTCTCTCCCGGGAAACCGGCGATGTGGTGGGAAAACACCTTACATGGACACCAGTTCATTAACTCGACTCACTCAACACACACTATATATACAGATTCAAGCAATATTCTTATTTCGGCTCGACGTAAATGTGAAACGAACTGGTACGATATTGTTCCACAGCGCCAGTTTATAGTAACGTAGGCAACAGTACCATCTGTGAAACCGAGACACTGACTCACAGTCACCTAAAGATACATTGTGGGTTCTAGTTAAGTGTGTAAGATTTATTTATATAGATGTGAATTAAAACCTTACTGAGTCATTTAAGATCTAGACCTCTTATCCGTCTGAGATTTATTTATTTATTTTAAACAGGCTGTAGGTTAGTGTTAGACTACGGAGAGCGAGAGAGAGAGAAAAGAAGTAGTCATGTGTGAGTCAGCACTCTTTTTTCCTGAATGAGTGATTCATTATAATGTTTTCGCAACATTGCCTGAGTCAAGAAAGTGAATCTTTTTTTTTCCCCTTCTGTTGTTTTTATCAATCCAGCCTCCAGAGTAATATGTGATCAGACAGAGCTCCGGCTTGTGGAGCAGAGCAGCAGACGGACGGCCACGCTAATGAACCATTGGGAGAACAGGAACGCCACGGTCGGAGATCTCGTCACCCTCCTGCAGGATTTGGAGCTGTTGAGACCTCGAGATATCATTCTTAGATGTGAGTAGGGTGGCACGGTGGTCTAACTGACTTTCTGTGGACCTTCCTGTCTACCTCCCTACCTGTCGATCTCTCTGCATGTCTGGCTACCTGTTTGTATATCTACCTTTTATGTTTGTCTGTATATCCGTCTGTCGGTCTGTCTCTCTACCTATCAGTATATCTATCTGTCTGTCTGTCTCTCTACCTTTGTACCTGTCTGTCTATCTACCTGTCTTTATATCTACCTTTGTGGCTGTTTGTCTATCTATCTGTCTTCTGTCTACCTGTTTGTCTTTGTATAGTACCTGTCTATCTGATCCATCCATCTAGCTGGGCACACTAAATTGGCCATGTGTGCGCGTGTGTGTTTTCTGGATATATTCCCATCTAATGCTGAGAGTTCCTCGGGCCGGCCTCCAGAGCCATCACAACTTTAACTTACAGCATGCTTACAGGAGACAAATATCTTTTTTTCCACTTTCTGCACCCTGAGAACCGCAGCTAATGAAACGCTTCTTTTGCCCTAAATGCCCCGTTTAGCTAGAAGCCTTATGTTACCTTTGACTTCATCCTATACGCAGTACTGTATATACACACCCATTGATCAGCCGTAACATTAAAAGCACTGACGGATGAAGTTAATACGCTTGATTTTTCTCTCTATATTGACCCCTGTCGAGAGGCGGGATTTATCGGGCAGCGAGTGAATAATCAGTTCTGATTTGATGTTGATGTGCTAGAAGCTGGAAGTAAAATGGGCTGAAGATTATACCCGGTATTTTGGAGGTTAGTCTTGTTCCGCCTGGACGTGTGACTCCACAAGACCTCTGCCGGAAGGTTAGCATCGGATAATTTGGGTGCTGTGAGAAAATCCCATGGGTGCTCAAGCAGATTGTGATCTGGGGGGGTTTGAAGGTCGGGTTGGCAGCTTTGGGCTCTTTGCCCGCCAGACCCCGGGCGCCCGGTTTACTTTCGTAGAAATTCATAATCATTGTTGGCGTGTTGATGTTCAGTGTTGTAAATGTTAAGAGATGAGGCATTTAAAATGTCATCTGCTGGTCCTGGAGTCAGACTACATAAGCCGTTTAAATTGGAAATTAATATTCTTTCAGCTCATGGTGGAGTTTCGTAAAATGCCTTTCAGTCTCTGCCTTTTTGCTCCTGCTCCCTCATTATCCTTTTCATCTCCCATCATTTCAGCTGTCATCATAACAAACGTTTCCATGTAGCCCTTTTTTTTTTTACACCACTAACATTGTGTTAAGACCTTTTCCAAATTCAAAATGAACACTTCCTGATTTCTGCATCAACATTGATGCTTTTATTACATCTAACGTGTAATAAATGGAAAGTAATAAATAAGATTACTATGCTGATGATGCTGCGGCCGTACCTGGCTGAGAGTCAGAGGAAATAATTGGCTGAGGAGAAAGACAGGGAAAGATGGTTGCCCTCGCTCTCTATTGATTAGCGCAATTACACAGACACACAGAGACGTGTCGGGGCAGGTAGACAGGACTGGGGAAATCACTGGGCGGTATAATTGGCTAGAAGGATGTTATTCAACTTTGTTTTCTTTACTGTGTTGTTAAATATTTTTATTTTTCCCTGTCTGTCTGTACAGGGGGATGTAGACAGCCGAGGCCTGTCTCGAACTCCCTGCCACCGCCAAGCCTCACCTGCCGCAGCTCACCCCCTCCATCACTCTTTACCGCCACTAAAGACGTCACCCGATCCCTCCCTATCCTAGGTAACGCCGTACTCGTCTTGAGCAGTATGTATCGATATCACGATGAATACAATTTCCTGTATTATCATAAGTTTCTTAATGATATTATAATTTTTACGTCTTCTTTTTTTTCATAAAAATTATTTTTTTTCAATATTTAACAAAATTTTGTCCGGACGTACAGCATTACTAAGTTATGTTCATTTAATTTGGCCTGTTTGGACTATTTTAAATGTTGCATTAAAAAGACAACACGGTCACGGCCTTGTCTAATCCGCTAAAAACCTAAAATGGAATTTAAGTGCACTTTGTAGCATTTGTAGCGTACATTTCCTAAGCCTGCAGCTTACAGCAGGGACCACCTGTTTGTTTTTATTTACTTATTTATTTATTTATTCTTGTTCTGGTCTATTTTTATAGACCTCTGCAGTGTTCTGGTTTTGTTTGTGTCCTCAGAGAGCAAGCTGCTACCCAAACCTGGACCTCCGCCACCTGATCTGACCAGAACGTCTCCCTGTCCGCCCTCAACAGATTCCGACGGAGGGAAAAAAGAAGAGGTAAATCCGATTCGTTTGGCCGGCGTGTGTAAGCCGATCAGTCACGATATTCTGACCGTCGTTATTGCAGAGGCTCAGACGACGTCGCACCGCGCGTCCTATTTTAGAAAGCAGCTGCTTCTTAATGGCCGTTTATTCTGGACGCCAGTTGAAGGCAGCATCACGTGTAATTGATGAAGAAGGCAATCTCTTAATTCTTTTACCCGTTAAAAAAAACTTGTCATGGAAATACAGTTTAGAAATAATCTAATGATTTCTTGTTAAATAAAGTTGTTGCTGCTCCTGTTAAAAGGTTGCCGGAGCAGATGGTCCGATTTGCACGTTTGACTTGGGGAAAGGTTTTACACTCTACCCACAACCCTGTCTTTTTTTTATTTTATTTTATTTTATTTTATTTTTTTGGACTCGGTTTGCCCTGGCTGGTTTTAGGGTTTTGGCAGGGACTCAAAAACTGGGCCTCCTTCATGGCAGCTGAGAAACCAACCACTTATTAGTGTCCCGATGATGCCACACACGGACCCAGGAGTTCAAGAGAACCAAAATTGGCCTCTTTTGGTGGGAGGCGTGGGGTTATTGCCTCTCCCTTGTCAATCATAGCGATGCTAGTCAACCAAACACCTTTGGAGGGGGAGGGGGGGCGGGGGTGAGGACTGGGCAATAAAATCAGATCTTATTATATTCCTTATACTCTAAAGGGGACATCTTATCCAAAATGTTATCTTTAGTCATTTTTAGAAATTAAAAAACAAACAACAAGAATGACGGGGAAAATTTTTTTTTTCTTTAAATTAATTTTCCATTTTTTTCCCCCTTATTTAATCATGGCTAGTTTCATGGGGGGGGGGGGGCTTTCCCCTGACTTGTTGTTCTTCTTCTTTTTCATTTTTTAAATTCGTTTGTTTGTTTATTTTGGTTTTGGTTAAACTAGCCACACTAATGCGACCTCATATACCATAAACCGTCCCCTGGCTTGTCGTTTAGCTCTGCAGCTTTCCCGTTGGGGCGTGGCCCAGCAGGAGCTTATTTACACAGACACTGAAATGGTGTGTTCGGAGAAGGAGTGCAACAGAGAGAGAGGGATATTGTTTAAAGTGTGCGAAAGAACGTGTTATCTGAAAGGTATTGCAGCCTCTGCTTAACCACACACTTTTTTACGAGAGCTCTGAGATGCTCATGTTAGCTAATGGAAAAAAAAAATCTAAGAATAAGAAATGATCCCATTGTGTGGGACCTTTAATATCTGTTGTCAGTTTATTTTTCAGCACTTGATTCCAATTCTGTTCGCAGCGTTCTTGCGAGGACTGTGACGCTCTGGCGCCCTGGGTCGCCCCGTGTGTCATGTGCTGGCCGTTTCACGAGGTACAGCGAGGTACGGACAATTTCTCGGCAGCCAGGCAGATCGGAGAGGGAGGTTTCGGCCACGTGTATCGCGCCACCATGAGGAACACCGACTTTGCAGTGAAGAGGCTCAAAGAGGCAAGTCGATGGAGAAGATAATTGATGAGTAAAACACTTGAAGTTGTGGTGTTAGAGCAAAATAATCAATATAAAACATAACGATAATTTGATCATCAAGCTACAATGACTTTTTATCCTTTAGAGTTGCATTCAGTACTTGAAAAACATTCTTGAAAATAGAAAAAGCGTCTTTTAATTAATAATCTGCATAAAGCTATAATTTTTTAAGCCCTTTTATCGTGTAATACTTCAGCTATGTGATGTCTGGACGGTGCCACGTGTCTTGTCTGTTAATAAGACCCTCTTAATGTCTTCACCAGGATTCCCATTTGGGATGGAGTGTGGTGAAGGAAAGTTTCAGGACGGAGGTGGAAAAACTCTCACAGTAAGAAGCCTTCTCTCTTTCCATGCTTGCTTTGGCAGCTGCTTCCTTCCTTCCGTTGTCGTCTGCCACTTTCTTTTCTCCCCCTTTCACACTGCTTTAGGTGGCATTGGCCACAGATTTATTCTTTTTTTTATGTGTCATACACAAACTGCGAGAGGGAATTTCCCAGCTGAAATGTTACTTGCCCTCTATGAAGGCCACATTATTGCTAGTCCCATGAAAAAAAAAAAAAAAAAAAAAGTCTTGTGCCTCTCCACCTGCCCTTGTTGTGGTCAGTAACCTTTACTTCGACACTCAATCTGGGTCACTGGGTTTTTATTTTTACACTTTCAGCCATTTTCCTTTTTAAACCTTGTGTATTATCATGAACGCTTCACCAGAGGTCTTTTTATTTACTTTATTTTTCGATTTCCTAGATATCGACACCCAAACATCGTGGACTTGTGTGGTTACAGTGTGGAAGGTGAAACCTACTGCCTGATCTACGCGTACATGCCCAGTGGATCTCTGGAGGACCGGCTGCGCTGTGAGGTAAAAAATCATGGTGTTGACTGGAAATGGTTTTTCCTGCTGATGTGCACTTACTTACAGATTATATATTATTGTGGTTAAAGAAAAGGTTGAAGGTTTAACCAGGCAAATCGGTAGACCAGGCTCATGGGGCAAGAAGATCCGGGCTGTTTTTTTTTTTTTTTTCTTCTTCTTCTTCTTCTTTTTTTTTTCCTGTTAATTCAAAAATGCCATGTGGTGGTTCAGCACATGGAGACAGTTGAAAAACCTGATCACTTCAGAAAAGAAAACGGTTTTCATGTTGGGTTCTTCAGCTTCCATTGGGGATCAATAAGGAACTCTGTCTGTCTGTCTGCCTGTCTGTCTATAGACGTGTAATCAGGCAAACAGGGAGACGGATCAATAGATCAATGGATAGACAAGTAGACAGGTATCTGACTGTCTGTTGTCTGAAGGTAGACAAGTAGCCAATCAGAGACAGAAGTTGATAGACAGACAGACAGACAGACAGGCAGTCAGGCAGGTAGGCAAACCGAGACCGGTCTGGATGGATAGACAGGTAGACGGTTGTCTATCTATCTAGCTGTCTGTCTGACTGTCTGTCTGTGCATATACCTGTCTGTCTGTGTGCTCGCCTACTTGTCTACCTACGAACACCTACGTTGGTGTTTCTGGTGCTTTCCTTTTTTGTTTTTGTTTTTTACTTCCTTTCTACAGTTTGGCTCTGGAAATTCTATGCCACTGGAATGAATGGATGTTTTTATCTCTTCCGTAAACCAGATCAATAAAAGTTCATTTAGCTAGAAAAGTGCAGTGTGACATCAAGGAATGTTTTTTTTTTTTTTTTTCCCCTTTCCTTTTATCTCATAGCCAATCAGATTGGGGCAAGTAAACAAAACAACGAAAAAACAAAAAGCACGGGTGACGAAACGTAATCTCGTTTCTGAGAGAATTTGAGGAACATGTTGCATGAAAGAAAAAAAAAATCTACAACAATGTTCCAGTGTTGCAGTGCAACTAAAAATAGCAGCTTGGTTATTTTTGGGAAGTTACAGATAGGCGATGTGATGTCCCACACAGCACGGTCGCGTCGCACGTGCAGCACCTCCTCATCACTGATCTGTATTGCTGATGATACTGAAGAGAGACATTTCAAATCCTCAGTCTGAAAGTGAGATTACAGGAGTTTATAACGATGCTTTGAAGCCAGATGTTTAGAATTAATAGCCGGGTAATTCGACAAAACATCATGTTGCATTTTGTTGATTTAAAAATGTCTTGATTTCTATGTTTTTAAGTTTAGGATTTAGATAAAACAAGCTGCTTATGAACAGACGTCTGTATTCTTTTACACGGCTCGGGAAAGTCATCACTCTGATCGATCTTAATGAGGGTTAATTATTAGTTTCCTTTCCCGAGTTGTTGATCTGGGTGTGCTCGTGACTTTCAGAAAGTCTCTGCCCTCTCCTGGTCGCAGCGGGTAAAAGTGGTGCTGGGTTCGGCGAAAGCTCTTCAGTATCTTCATTCCTGCTCTCCCGCTCTCATCCACGGAGACGTCAAAAGGTACGGACGGTGATGGTGCTTCAGCATCTTAACATTACGCATCGTCTTGTTTGACTTTTCTCTTCGCAAAATCGCATCATGTTCCTGCTCCTTAATGCATTATTATTATTAATTTTTTTTTTTTTTTTTTTTTTTTTTTTTTTAACCATACGTTATAGTGTTACCTTGTACTGTATGTAGGATTTATGAAGAAATCGATGATGATTAAAAGAAATGAATAAATCAATTCGGTTAATACGGGAAGTAGATGGATGGATAGATCTATTCAGTGTGAAATTTCTTGCATTACATAATTGTGCACACAATCATAATTATTTATTTTACATATTATAATTATATATCACAGCCAGGTCCAGAAGTATTCGGACAGTGCCGATTCTCATATTCAGAGTGAACTTGGATTGAAGTATAGACTTTTAGGTTTAATTCACTGTTTATTTATTTATTTATTTGTTTATTTTACGCAGTCCCTCCTGATCAACAGTCATGACAAATTTCTTAGTTATTTTACAGCAAATGAAATTGAAGGTACTGATGCATTTCATTGGGCTGAAAAATGAAACAAACATATCAGAGAGAGACAAAACTTTAAGCGGCCAATTCAACACTTGGGTCTGATCTAACACAGGACGAATATTGAGCTCAGGAACACTAGAAAGCCCTGAAGGCCGCAAAAGACGACTAAAACGGGTAAGGTAGCTCACTGGTTAAGGTTATTGGACTGCTGACCTGAAGGTCTCAAGTTCAAACCCCACCACCAAGCTACCATTTGAACACGGCCCTCAACCCTCAATTGCTCAGATGTGTATAATGAGATAAAATATAACGGCGTCTGACGAGTGCAAAATGTAACTGTAAAATGGATGATCATAGAATTCAGTTTTTTGTGAAAGAAAAATCAGCCTCATAACATTTAGACAACGTGGTCGGTCACTCAGTCAAGATTCATTTAAGAACAGAAAGACCAGATTAGATGTTAATTGGAATTAATTAAAAACCTATAATAATAATGATGATGATGATGCCTGCCCAGTTTTGCAAGACAAGATTGAGTTGTGTAAGAATGATTGATTGAAAGAAAGGAATATGGAAAAGGAAAGGAACGGAAAGGCTCATGTTTGAAAGCGTAAGACATCGTCTGTGAAACACGGTGGAGGTGCAGAAGTGCTTGGCATGGGCATGCGTGTCTGTCCATGGTTATTGGTGACGGAATTTAGTGCACAGAGATGTCATTTCTGCAAAACCGCTAGGACAGATGGATAATGTATGAAACAAACCATAGAAAACTGTAAAAAAAAAAAAAAAAAAAACTCAAGGCAGAACATGGCATCTGAGTGAGTCACCTGACCTTAACTCTATCGATCTGTTTTTCACTTACTGAAGGAAGAAAGACGAACAAAGATTGGTGCAGTAATGCAGTGCCAAGTTTTTAGTGCTGTCTGAACGCACAAATCTTCATCATTTCAGATCAGAGTCACTTTCATACGTGGTCCCGGATCGGATAGATGTATTTTTTTTGGCTATGTCTGTGCATTAGGTTCTTGTCGACATCAGTCAAGACTGGCAGCACAGGGATTTCATACTGTAGCAGTATTAAAACGGCTAAAACGAGGCATCTTGCTTTCTTTTTTTTCTCCTTCTGGACTTCAAGAAATACAGCGACTAATTGCTTGCCGTCCTTCAGGTGAATCCGAAATTTCTGTAAAAATGAATAAAAAAATAAAAAATCTGAGTGGGGCAAAGGGGTCTGTAATTTGGACGTAGCCTAAAGGTCTGGCAAAGCATGTGGTGATGTCCATGAGGTCTAGACTTCAGATTCGGCAAAGTGATGTCCAAAGTATTAAAACTTATCCCATTATTTATGATGGTTAGTTCGTCCGATTACTTTTGACGATTCGGAAATCCGATTTGCTTCATTTAAAAATCCAAAATAGAGGCAAAAAGTTTGTCCTTGTCCAAATACTTTTGCACCTGACTGTACGAAATGGAAAACGAAGAACAGGCCGCAGACGGAAGGAACGCTAAACCACAGGAAAGGAAGTACTCACATGGCCATGACGTCATAGCTGTGTAATAATAAAAAAAAAAAAAAATTATTATTAATAATAATAACAACGGTGACTTGTTATCTTTTCTCCATCCAGCTCCAATATTCTCTTAGGGGAACATCTGGAGCCGAAGCTGGGTGACTTTGGTCTGGCGCGGTTGTGTCGCAACCCTAGCCGAACTCCAGGGAAGACCAGCAGCGTGGCTCAGACTTCTACAGTGCGTGGCACGCTGGCGTACCTGCCCGACGAGTACCTGAAGGACGGCCAGCTGGGCATGGAGATCGACGTTTATAGCTTCGGAGTGGTACGGTCCGCTGTGTCTGAGATTAGTGCTCATAAATTGATTTTAGATCAAATAATAAACCGCTGCTTGGTAAATATTACATGTACTTCTCTTTTCTCTGTTGAGGATGTAGTGTTGTGATTTTTATCGAGTTCTTGCACATTAAAAAAAAAAGAAATAAATAAGAGAAACATCAGGTCATGACCTGCAAATACTAGTTCAACAATCCACAGTGCTCGTTCCAGTTAGACGCTTATTGAAGAGCTGAAGCCTAAACGTCTATACAAGTGTGTCGTGATCTCGCATGATGATGCTTGTCCACCCACACTGTCGACACTCTGCAAAAACTTTTATTTTGAGGTGTTCTAGCATCCTCCCTATAGTCCTGATCTCGCTCCATCATCCTGATCCGTCACCTTTTTTTTTGGTCCCCTGAAAGCAGAAGATTCACTTCTGATGAAGAAGTGAAGACAGCGGTGCATTCGTGACTCGAAGCTCAACCTGACAGATGCACAAAGTGTATTAAAAAAAACAAGGCGACCGTGTCGGAAAAATTGTCATTTCTAAAAGTCGATTAAGATCAATTCTACAGCCGGAGTGCGATAAGTTTTGACTCACCCCTAACTCATAAACTTGTTCTTCTCAGGTGTTGCTGGAGATACTGACGGGCAGAAAAGCTTTAGAAACCAGCAGCCATTCCAAGAATGTTTACCTGGTGAGAAGCTTTTACATTAAATACCTCGTATACTCCAGATATCACTCAGAGCAAAAAAAACTGAAAATAATTTTTATTTATTTATTTTTTTTTATTGCAGAAAGATCTGGTGTCTGAACTGGAGGACGACGGGAGAAGTTCTAGCAGAAGGAAGGACACGACTCGAGAGCTCTCCAACTCCAAGGCAGCCGAAAACATCTGGAAGAAGCATCTGGATCCTTGGCTGATGTCGAAAGGACCGTCTGGCCCTGACGGGTCGAAAGAAGTTGCACAGCTGGCGTGTCGCTGCTTAGACCGCCGGAGAAAGAAGAGGCCTCCGATGACCGAGGTGGGACAGAACGTTTTTTTTTTTGTTGTTTTTTTTCCCCTAATGCCTGTGATGTTTGTTTTCCTGAAATGAAAATGAATATAAAATGTATAGATTAATGAAACGTGGTCATCGATATCTCGATATTTCCCTAAGTCTTATATTTGTTACGTTTATTTTTATTCCACTTTCCAGGTCTGCGATTCTCTCCTGGATGTGCATAAAGGCTTGGAGGCTTTGAGCAGGACCGTCACGGACAGATTGTCATCTCCACCTCCTCCTCATCATCATCATAATCATCTGTCCAACCCAAAACCTCTGCGATCTGTAGACTCTCTCTCGCATCAGTTCTCGAAGCTCGGCCCTCAGGAGAACACTTTCTGCTGCTCGCACAACAACCACAGCGTCCCACGTCTCCCTTCCCCGGTGACTTCCTCGGAACTCCCCGAATCGGGAAGTCGGGAAGGACCGTGGGACAGTCGCTATTCCTCGTTCCGGGTGCCGTGCGAATCGGACGAGAGTCAAGGCTATTCACAGTATTTTGCGCCACCGTGCGCGGCGCAGAGAAACACGACGGCGCCTGAGCCATGGTCTGAGGGAAACACCCAGTCAAACAGCTTCTCGATAGTCACGCCGATGCCACTGAGCATCGCTTCAGGTAAAAATCTTTCGTCCGTGACAGGTTTTTATTCTTTTATACCTGGGGCGATTAAATTAACAAGATTTTATTTTTCTCTTTTTATTTAAAAAAAAACAAAAAAAAAACATCTACTTCGTCGACTTCTTGAGCTCTAGAAATCATTGCAGAGTTGATGAGACTTTGATAAAAACTGATTAGTCTGTGCTGCGCGTGCAGATGACTGGGACAGACTAGAGGACTAAAGCGACGCTGCATTCCATTCCTTAAATAAAGATAGAGCAGGTGTTAAAACCTAGATCTGACTCACCCCTTATCTCACCTGCGCGGTTTGATTTGCAGTTAGACGCGGTCTTGGATATGGCAAAATTTCCGAGGGCCACCACGAAACTCACTGAAATTCCGTGAGTTTCCGCGAGAAACGTACGCCAAAACTTACGGTGAATCGTGCTGACTCCGCGAAGTTGAGATAGGAATGTGAGGTTTCATTGATTTTTAAAAATTTTTTATTCTGTTTTCAATTCTGAATCAAATCAGTTTTTTTAACTATTTGTCATATGTAAGGTTGCGAATTTTAAATTCTCTAAACTTTAAAATATCCAGGTCTCTGCTATATTCTGTTAATGAACTGGCCAAACCCTCTGTGATGCGAGAACTGAGCCTGGCTGAGAGTTGGAACACACCTACTTACCTCAATGAGCACAAACTAGCTAGGTTAGCATTAACTTGACTCCATACATGTCTCGTAAAGAGGAAATCTAGCTAGACGGACATTTTAACACGGAGTTCTATGGGGATTGACTCGCTTTTGCTCCTAGTGGTCATTCAAGGAACTGCACATTTTGGCATAATTTTTCAGAACCTTCCAAGTTTTCGGAGAACATCGATTCTTCTTTTACTTTTACGTCTATGTGCAGGTATTGAAATATTGTATGAAACTTGAAAAAAAAATCAATCAATCAATAAAGGTTACACAGCATTTCAATCTAGATTATATACGTTTAGTTTTAAATACTTCATCAAACCAAACAGGGGAAAGTACGATGGAAGCGAGATCAGGACTAGAGATCATGATGCCCTCGGACAGCAGTCCTCTGTGTTTAATCCTGAGTTTAGGCTTCGGCGTCTCACTGTGACGATCACTGCTGATTTGTTGAACCTTCTTTCCTGATAATGTCCCAGTACTCCGCATGGTTAGGAGTCATATGGAGTAACCAGAACGATGTCATCATAAACTGATGATCTTGACTCCGTGGACCCTGGTTATAAGAGCGCTCACACAGTTATGATTTGTCAACAAATAATTTGTGTTGTTTAAATAAATAAATAAATAAATGTATTAATAAATAATAAAATAAAAATGCACAGCAGTGAATCTATAATCCTATTCACAACATAAGACTGCGTCACCCGGACCTTCTACATCCTTAGGAAAACAGATCACTCATCCCACGTTAATTTAATTGCCATCTGGAGAGGTTTATCTCCCAGGAGATGTGTAAAATGATCTTATACCCATAGACACTAATCCTGTCTAGATAAGGTTTATGACCTCTGGAAGAAGCAGATGCTTTAGCGGTCGATTTAATAAAGCGAGCAGGAGTCTGATGCTAAAAATAATAATAATAAAAAAAAAACCTTAGTCAAAGTGTGTGTTATCTTGGATTTAGTGTGATGGAGTATTTGGTGCCGATTCGATCTGAATTACGATTCTATAAGTGAAGTTTTATTTATTTTTTGGTCAGATTTTGTTACAATTCTAAACAATCTTCCTTCCACATTAGGGTGCTGTGCAGTGTGAGTTCAGTTTAGAGCTCATCACTTGCAGGATTTTGGTGGAACATTTTTACACATCAAAAACAAACCTATATACAGTAAATGAAAAATGTATAGAAATGAATAATCATTGAATTGATTATTATTATTATTATTATTATTATTTTATTTTTATTTATAATGTTTTTGTTGTTTACGAGGGAGAGGAATCACCGATACAGTTTCATCATGATACCGGTTCTGTAAATATCATTTTATAAACATTCAGATTCAATTAATATTCCAATTCAATATTCCAATTTCTTTTTGTATTTTGAGACTTTTATAGGTTATAAAGTTTATAAGCTACAATTTTATACCCTTTGGCTGCTTTACTGAGCAGCTTCACAACTGAATTGAACATTAGTAATATAAACGTAGCCCGTTCTTATAACATCTGTAACTTAAACAGCATTTAAACAACACAAACTAACTAAATGTACTAAAAGAGTTTAACATTTAACTTAAATTAATCAGGGTGCACCACCTGTAGGATTATAACGAAATGGTGATGTTTTTAATGGCACCAAAGTCTTGAGCTCATGTGGAGCCGTTCTGAGCACGAGATCACATGCAACTTCTTACTCGCGTGCGACGAGACTCAGTAGCGCCCGCGGTGTTGTGAGACTGGTGTAAGCGTGTGGAATGAGTTGGTTCGAGAAAAAAGGCAGATCGGAGGTTTTTTATTTTATTTTATTTTTTTTACGTGTGCGGCTTTTGATAATGCAACACCATAAAAATGTGTTTCTGTTGCAGCACTCAGAAGTTCGTTCACTCGGCATAGAGTCGGTTATATCCAAGGCTGATCAAACTGAAAAACGGCCAATTCCAGTCACTGTGCGTCTCTATTTCATATTCATATTTCATAAATCGATTTTGTAGTCGAGGTCGAAAGTCGTAGCTCTACCAACTAGCACGCTTTGTTTCTTTTTCAACCTGCTGCTGGTGCTGCTACACAGGCCACCGTAAAGCGTTCGTGATCTGTCCTCTTCTGCAAAACGTGACCTCAGAGATGCCTGCGATCGACTAGGGTTGCTGTGATTGACACGGCAGAGAGACCGAGAGAGCGCGTGTGCCATCCATCCCATTCCGAAACCAAT
The DNA here is from genome assembly GCA_011419295.1 of Clarias macrocephalus. Taxonomy (NCBI): domain Eukaryota; kingdom Metazoa; phylum Chordata; class Actinopteri; order Siluriformes; family Clariidae; genus Clarias; species Clarias macrocephalus. The sequence goes on from JAAGKR010003035.1 coordinate 61,641, forward strand.
GCGTACGGTCAGGATTCAAACTCGGTCTGCTGTTAAAGCAGCAAACCTTTTAGTGCTGCGACTCTCTTACTCTTCAGACTTGCTGGCGGTTTAGCTGGATCAGGTGTTGTTTCTGTCTCCTTGACACAGCAATACAGGAGACACCTGGGAAGTACACTTTTTCTGCCTTTTCAGCCTTTTCGGCAAATCGGACCTAATGCAAAAACATTCACCTGGCAAAAAACAAACAAACAAACAAAAAAAACAGCAAAAAAAAAAAAAAAAACGATTAGTTTACTTTTTCTAGGTGAACTTTGAAGTGGGGAAATTGTGAGACTCAGCGTCAGACTCATGATGTCCCTTTGGTCTGTAAAAACAAACAAACAAAATTATGAATGTGTGTGGGACGGCAGTATGTTAACAAACTTTCATTCATATTGTGTACATTTTTTTTTCTTTTTTAACAACACTGACGCATTTGCTCTGTGCTCACTCTTCCATTTTCTCCCCATGTCTTTGCAGATGACAGAGTTATCATTAATCCGGTCAGACAGCGCTTAGTTGAGAAAATGGCACTTTACGAGGAAGGTCGAATCCTGTCCTCTGACCTCTTCTCTTCTGGCGGTTCATCAAGTAAGTTGGTTCGCTTTAAATTATATCTTTCGAGGTAGAAACAGAAATGTTCCTGGCTAGGACAGTATCATTCACGTCGCTTGAAACATCTGTTTCAGATGATGTCATGACCCGGGTCACATGATTATTCTGCAGACAATTCAGCCTATTGTCGTCATCACCCTGGAGTGTGGGAGGGCTGTTTTTGTGTGCTGTTTGGGTACGGAGCGCTTAATGAAACCTAAAATTCGGGCCGATGAAATTGTCCTTTGAAACGCTTCTTTGTAATCGGAGCTTATATGAGGCCTGGCTTAAAAACGAACCACGTAGCGAATAACAGTCCACACTGTTAGGCTGTCTTGAGAAAACAGCTCAGGGCTATATCACAAATCACAAGCTAATATACATGGTACAGTGCTGAGAAAAAGTATTTGCCTCTTCCTGATTTTCCCAGAGGATGAGTCACACTCGGATTTCCACATTACACAAAGATATCCTGAGTAAATACAAAATGCAGTTTTTGAATTCATAATGACTTCATTCATTAAGAGACGAAAGACGTCCAATTCTGCCTGATCCTATCAAAGTTTAGGAAAACTAAAATAATAAATTGTCCCCCAAACCTAATAACTGCTTGTGCCACTTTTGGCTTCAACAACTACAATCAAGTGTTTTTGATAACAGGAAAATGAGTCGCCGTGGAGGAATTTTCACCCACTCTTCTCTGCGGAATTGTTTCAATTCAGCCACATTGAAGAAGCATAAATGGCCTGTTTAAGGCTCACGATCGGATTTAAATCTGGACTTCATCGTTTAAAAACCGCATTTTGTATTTACTCGGGTCATCTTTGTGTAGTTTTGAAATTTGTCTGATGTTAATTATTTAAGTGTGACAAATGTGCACCAAACAAAGCAAAAAATATCCACGAAGGGGCAAATACTTTTTTCATGGCATTGTATAACGCTTAAATGGTAACTTATACAGCCAAAAGCTGGCGCATTATTGACCAGCACACCTGTATTAGGTTGTTAAAGATCCACATTTAATCTCCTTTAAGCTGATGTTGAATCACGGTGGTGTGGATTTCTTTTTTTTTCCCCCAGTTCCCTACAAGCACATATATTTTTGGCTGTTTTGGGACATGGCACCGTATTGCTTTTTCTTTTAATACGCCATTTTATTTCAAGGTTCCATTTACCGGTTGAGTTAATACACAAATGACTTTTATACGAATTTGGCAATCTGGAAGCTGTTTTAAATCAAACCAAGGTTAGAGAGAGGAGGAGAGAGAGAGAGAGAGAGAGAGAGAAGAGAGAGCGCACGAGTGGATGAATTCTCGAATCTGATTGGTCAGAAGGTGCGTCTCAGACGTTACTCTTGGCTATAATACAAACAACAGGGTTATACAGTATTAATACGTTATGGTTTCTATAGTAACAGCTCATACACAGGGACTTGTCCGACAGACGCTCCACATAATCGTTAAATTATGTTTAATAAAGAACAAGACGATTGATGATCATAGGCGACATTTCAAGCTAGAAAAAAAAAGTAGTCAGAAGAGACACAGTAAGGACAAGAGATACAAGTGCGTTGTAGGTAAAAAGAGAAGAGTCTTTGTGAAAAATCATGATGTTTTGTAAAGCGTGAAAGCGTTCGGAGGAATTTACGCTTTCCAGCTTCTCAGTAATCCTGTTTGCAATTGTGAAAAAAAAAGTGAAACCAGGAACTAACTTTTCTTGTGAATATTTCAGAGCTCATACGACGTAAATACAAACATGTCAAAAGCCGCATTTTTCACATGTTGCGTAAACCAGAATTTCCTGTCTTTTATAAAGGTTTAGAAGCATGCGCTGAGCATTTCGAAAAACATCTTCATCGCGATCGATGCACAATAACACGGTTCGATCCTGCCGTGCGCGAGAATCGTCTTCTTTCACAGATCTTATGCATTTATCTAAACCTCTCTACATACAGTAATATACAGTACACAATGTATCTCTATAGAATTCTATACAAAGCTCACAAATGGGGGGAAAAAAAGATGATGGATAAAAATAAACCTTGTGCCTGTGAGGTAAGATGATTATGACTGTAACGCAACCTGAACGAGACTGTAAGGCTGTTACTGTACATGTAAAATAATCCACTTTGAGTCGGATTGTATCACACTTATTAATTTCAGTCTGCTGTTGCAGTTTGTCAGATAAAACGTCTATCAAACACAAACACGTACGCCACTGAGGACTGGAGTCACGCGGGCAAGTGCCGAGTGATGTGTTGCGTTAAAGACTATTTTTTTCTGATCTTTTCCAAACTTTTTTTTTTTCTGAAAACTTAGCAGAATATCCGTTTATTAACCCTTACGAAATATTAGAATTATTAGTAAAACACTTGAGCAGGATTAGTAAGTACACCATGACAATAGCTCGCTCTCCAGCGGAAAAGTGCCATTATTTGAAAAGGCACAAGTGTTTTTAAAAACACTTGTGAAGCAAAGAAAAAAACTAAGAAGATTTTAAATAACTGGAATTGGGTTAATAGCTGTTTAGCGCTGTTAGAAAAACAGCAAAAATATGATTGCAAAAAAAAAAAAATTTTTTTTTAAACATGAATGGAGATTACTTAAACTCTTGGTGAAGTTGCATGGCAAAAAAAAGCAACGTTATGTGGCAATAAATCAATCAAATTGTAGTCAGTGAATTATCAGATGGCTAGTTTGATGGTTTGCATTTTAAATCGAAAGAGTTTTCTACACCTGTATTTATTGTAGATATAATGTGTTTTTAATGAATTATTTTTATCTGTTGCAGACGGAGCGTTGCCAAGACAATCGCGAGAACCTGAAGAGAGCGACGAGTTCGCTAGCAGTCTAGCGTAAACCTCTGAAACTGATATCTATTGTCTAAGTCCAACACTCGAGAGGAAATCGGGCGCGAAGGAGCTTCGCTGGTCAGGATTTCCCAACACCAAATGTTCTCAATACCACAATGGTGAACCACTAACAGTTTTATTAATACTGTATGATTTTTTTCTTTTTTTTTTTAAACAATTGTAAACATTGGATGGACAAACAAAGTGTGCTGCCTAACCACAAGACAACGTTTCCTGTATGAATCAGGAAGGTACGTAGGATTAAAGGGAACAGTGGATAATATGAAGAACTTTAAGTTAAATCCTGGATCCTTCACAGTCACAAGTCTCTGACCTGAAAGTGGGCACTGGTACGGAACAGGACGAGTCAAACCGCATCGCTGGCGGTGATACCCGCCGAACACTGCGATATGTTGAAATTTCAGGGAAGGCAAACGGTTTTGAAGCCAGGCCTGGCTGCTCGTAGGTTGGGTTTTTTTTTTTTTTTTTGGCTGCCTTTATACTGTGACTGCACATTTCATGAAGTTGAAAACATGTGTCTGATCGGTTTAGAATGAAAAGACTTGTATAAATGTTGTCGAAGTGAATAGTTTCTACATTTTTTTTTTTTGATGGATTAAATTACACTTGAACGAGAAATATTATCTTTCCCGAGTGTGTTGTGATTTCAACACCTTTCCTGTCATGAATGCTGGCTTTATGATTTCTCTTGACCACAGACTTGCAGTTAAACAGTTTAAACAGTTCACTCTTTCTTTTTTCTTTTCTTTTTTTTTTTCTTTTCCGTCGGACCATTTCTGTCTCACCCTTCTTGCATCGTGGCTCGGTATTCGCTGACCAGCCGAATAAGTCATGAGCTAAATCATGTAAGTGTTACATTAGCGCAGGAGTACATTTACAGGACCTACACGAGGGATTGCATTTGTCATAAACTAGTCTTTGCTCTTGCACTCTTCTGTAGGAGCTCAGCTTGGTTTAGTGTCATTATCCACATCCAAGTGTTTTATGTTTAACTCTGACTTTAAAATATTTGGGCTAGAATTGCCAGAAGTCTGCGATATGCTAGTAATATCAGCACGGTATATGCAGCACGATATTCACTTTAGTTCAGTGGACAACTTTTTTTTTTTTTTTGGCTGAAAAGTAGTATTATTTTTATTTTATTTTTTTTAAAGAAAGAAAACTTAGAATTAACACTGAAAATGTATTAATAATAATAATAATAATAATAATAATACATCTAATAAGCTGCTTTCTAACAATTTCCTAGAAATCCTCTAACGATACTAATGATATCTAAGACTAAACTGAATGTATTGCGATCCTTTAAATATCACAATATCGACATTATTATATTGTTAGATCACTTAGCCCCTAGTTTCTCTGTCTGACATGGTACGTTCCTGTTTTCGGTGAATTTTGGTGAAGGGGAAAAAATAAAAGATATTAACATTGTGTACAATTCCAGTCTGTATGTGTTTGAGTGCTTTAGTAAAGTGCCTGATGTTTTATACTTGTTTCATCATGATGGTTTTAATTTCAATTTTATTTAATTTATTTATCTATTAACATCAGTTAAGTTACAATAAAGATTTAATTTTAGGGCTTGGCATTGTGGCACATATTGCCATATTGTTATTCTTGAAGACATAATGCAATGCATAATGTAGTATAATATGGTATTGAGGTTTTCTTAACAGAAAAAAACGCATTCAAGTTGTAAATTCCATGTACCAAAAGAAATGAGAAATCCTATGAAGAAAGAAAATCCCAATAAGAAAGATATCAGTTATTGGTTGAATGCATTAATATATCACAGCCCCCATTTAAAGCCATAAATCAATTAATGAACATCCATCCATGCAGTCATCATTACCGCTCATCCTACATAGAGTCATGGCGGCACCAGGTGTCTACACCAGGGGACTTATTGCACTAAGCAGGGTGCCACCCCCCCCCCCCCTCCCATTTGAATGCCGAATCCTTTGCTCAAGCACACACGCTCACTCGTACACTATGGCCAATTTGGAAACACCAATCGGTCTACAGTGCATGTCTTCTGACTGTAGAGGAAACCACATTACCCAGAGGAACCCAATAAAATCTTGACCTAATATATATTTTATATTAAGTGTCTCTGGCTCTAGAAAATCATAATATACAGTATACACATTGACTTTATATTTATATACTGTATATTTTCTTACATGATACAAGGATTTGCTGAAAAGCTTTTTTTTTTTTTTTTTTGCAATCCACCACGAGTTGCTCACATCATGAGTTTCCTAATAATAACCCATCACATTATGAGTCATTTTTCCCAAGCCTTTAAAGGAAGTACATGCAGAGGTTATACTGGATGTAGTGTTTATCGTTTGTCACGTACATCTGCCAGAATTGAATAAGACATTTTCAGTAACTAAATAACTGATGTCCTTAGAACAAGACACGTTGGGTATACTTTAATCACATTTCAATTTATTAATATTAAGTATTATATAAAATAAGGAAACAGTTATAGGAAAATGCTTATTTTTACATTTAATGTAACAGACTTCTCTCTCCAGCGTTTCTTAGTTTATATCTACACAGACATGCAAATAGAAACCATAATGCGTTGCCATTATTAGGACTACGATTTCTTTCCTCCCTTTCAGATTGGAGTAGACCCCTCTTTAAGCATGCTTAGAAATGACAATTCCAAAATAATGTCTGATTTTGAAAGAGGAAGAGGTCAGATTGTTGGTCAGTGTGGGTGGACTCTCCCAGAGACAAACAGCTAGGAATCTTTAAATTCCCCTTTCTACTGAAAGATGTCTTCATGCTGCTTAAAGATTTATTTAGATCAACCCTTTCATTCATTAATTCATCTTCTATACCCAAGACAGGGTTCCAATCCCATCGGAGACTGGAACTGGAGACTCCTTACAGGAAACTTTACAGTATCAATGACTACACAGATGAATGAATGAAAATTTCAAGACCCAAATTGCCTGCGATGGATTGGAACCCAGTCCAGGGTGTGCCCATCTTCATGCCCTAAGTCTCCCGGCATAGACTTCTGGCCCCCCTGCAACCCTGTATAGTCTGTATGTAGCGGTATAGATGATGAGTGAGTGAAAAAAAAAAGTGCTACAGGAAAAATTTTGACAAAAGGTTTGGAATACATTTTTTTCAAATGTACAGGTTCTGTCAAAGTTACACTAAAATACAATTAGAAATATATAAATACATAAATTACACAGAATGTGGAGTGTAATTATAGTGAGAAGTGTATATTTAAAAAAAAAAACTATGAAAGGGTAAAGAGATGGTGTGTGGCTATGACAGCAGCAGTATGAGTGAAACATGATTTATGGAATGAAATGACGTGTGTCAGCCTATATTTAATTAACACATTTTTCTGAGAATATTTGAGTTCTTGTGTGAGTTAAAGGGACGACTGAGAGGAAACAGTGGCAGCAAAACGGGTGTCACAGTGCTCAAACACAACTGAATATTTGCACTCGTTTATCCTGCTGTAAGATGCTCCAGTTGTCTGTCTGTCTGTCTATATATCTATCTATCAATCAGAAAATCCTCAAAGTACACACTGATGGTTATTGGAACTGGAGACTCCTTACAGAAAACTTCACCATATCAATGATGAATGGATGAATAAATAAAATGAAAATTCAAAGTTCAATTTTTTTTTTGTTGTTGTCACATACACGATCATACACAGCATGGTATGCAGTGAAACACTTGTATTGACTGTTAGTGACCTAAAAAGGAAAGATCAGATAGGATAAGAACAAAGAAAGATTTTTACTGCACTAAGAAAAAATTTTTTTTATGAAAAGTACAATTCTAAAAAGTTGCAGATTTAAAAATGTTACAACGAAACATCATTAAAACAGAAATATATAAATATATGAATTACACAGAATGTGCAAGATGTAATTATGCTAAGAAGTATATAGATATATAAGTAACTATCTATCTGTGTCTTCGTTTATCTACCAGAAAAACCTCGAAGTACAGACTGATGGTTATTGGAACTGGAGACTCCTTACAGAAAACCTCACTGTATCAATGACTACACTGCTGAATAAATAAATACAACTAAGCCTTTATTTTATTAACACTTTTTTTTCAGAGAACATTTGAGAGCTTGTGTGAGTAAAAGTAAAGACAAACAAGCACCAATGAGTTATGTGTGTGTGTGTGTGTGTGTGTGTGTGTGTGTAGATACAGGTGTAACAGTGCTCTCAATGTGGAGACACAACCGGATATTTGCACTGTAAGTTGCTCCACATCTGGAGCGTTAGATGTTCGGAGAGCAGAGCAGCTGTTGGTTAGTTAGTTGGTCGGTAGACGGTTGTGAGGTGAAACAGTTGTCGGAGTGAAGCCGAGCGCCGCTCACCGTCCGAGCCGCCGCACTGCTGCCGCTACCGAGGCGCAAAGCAGCCACGGCGCTTATTTACTGAAGGGGCTTGTCAAGAAGATGGCGGCTTCCTGGGCGGCATGAAAGGATGTAGAGTTAGCAATATCTACAGAAAACAAACACACACTCGGGGTTGAATTCGTTTAACTGAGTCTCTCCCTCGATTTTTTTCGTTTTTTTTTTAAATAACAAACTCTCGGAAGTCTCGAGTAAGTATTTGTTCACGCTTCGAGATGAGCGAGCGTGAATACTTTTGCACCATTCTGATGACGGCTAACGGTACATCCGCCATTTTTCTTAAGGGAAGCTAGTTAGCTAGCGAAACATTTCAACGAATATTTGAGGGGGAAAAATGCAGAAACGTATCTGTTTCATGATGAATAAAAACACACTACAAATTACAAAAGCATGTAATATTTCTCTGTCGTGACGGGAAGAAAAAAAAAGAATCTGCATAACATTTTATGCTAGCGCTAGATATAGCTTAGCGGTTGCACTAGCTATCATAAAGCCTGAAAGCTAGTCTTGCTAACGTTAGCTAGCTTAGCTTAGTTTGAGCGAGTTAGCATTCTGCAAGGGTGTGTATTTGTGCTTGTTTAACTCGCAGTTTTGAATGGAATTACATTCTTTTTGAGATGTAAATGTAAGTACATCTTGGGATATGTTTGCATCTTGAGAATAGACAAGAACAGAAATGGTGGAAAAACCCGATTAGCGTTATGCTAGCTGGTTTTGTTGAAACAAGATGGCGACTCCCATAGAAACTCCGGGAGGGGGGAATGATAATCATAATAAAAATAATAATTGTAAAATAACGATAATAATAAAATGCTTTACAAATTCGAGAATAAATAAAGTAATTTATGAAGAATTTTGTGCTGAGGTAATTAAAATACAGTGAACATTTTATATTATAGAAATAATGAATTAAAATAAATATATATGGAAATTGACAGTTTTTTTTGTTCACCGCCCATTTTCTTTAAATATTTATATAAATATTTTAACCATAGCTCTTAAATAACTTAATTAATATAGCTAATCAATATGATGGCTATTAAACTACAAGTGTGTTGTAATATTGAACCAGGTGTGCTTTATTATTGTTTTTTTTTCCTTAAGAGGGCTTCTATTTTTATTCTTCTCTCGACTGGTTAGCCCATTTAGCCTTTTTAGCATTGTAGCGACTCGGCTAATAAGCAGCTGCAGCATTATCCTTTCCCATTAGCCACCGGCTTTGCTAACCCAAAGCTACAAGATGGCGGCACCCGATGGGAATTTGCACGGCTTTTCTCTCTCTTTCAGACATCTTTAACAACACAACATGGGAACTTTAATTCTTGGATTCTCCACGGAACGCGTCTGGAAATGAATTTGCACTTGATGCATTAGAATTTCTACAGGTTTAAAATAAACTACCACGGATTTTGAGGGTTTTTTTCTTCTCCTTGTCGCTTGAGCCGGCGGGCTTGTTTTATTTTGTCGCAGAGAGGGTATGCCGCTAAAATGGCGGCTTCCATTAGAGGGGTTTTTAGGCTAGGCTAAGCTAAGCTAGCACCCAATACTTCACAATTTGACGATTTAGAATAAGTTTGAAAATATATTTTTATAAAAACAAACAACAAATCGTTCATTTATTTTTATTTTATTTTTTGTTAATAGCTATTACAACGTTAGCAGGCTACATTTTTTTCTTCTGACGCGGCTAACGCGGAGCCCGAAGCTTTTATTCTTCTTATTCGCCTTACTACAAATATTGCTGGTTTGTTTTGTGTTTTTTTTCTTTTTATCTGGGCATTAAACCTGGAATGGACTGATTGTTCTTGTTGCAAAAAAATCTTGTATTAGGTAAAACATTTTGATTATTTTTGTTGTATTAGGCGTCTTTGCTAATCCTGTTGAAAGATTTAGCGTCTGCTTTGGCAAAACTGCAGCTAGATATTAAAAAATTATTTATTAATATATATCGAGAGAGATTGCAAATTTATTTAAGTTTTGCATCATTTTATTTAAACAATGAAGTGTTTTTTTTTTAAAAGTTCTTTCCCCCATTTTTTTTTCACTCGCCGCCTTTTTGGCGCTTAGCTAACGTGCTAACCAACCTTACGCGCTTCTTAGCGTGTTAGCTTAGCGAGCACGACTTAGCCGTTTAATATTGCTTGATTCATTTTTTCTCCTCTTTTTTATTTATTTTTAAAACAATCAAAGGGGGAAAATGACGACTTCTGGTACCAACACGACATCGAGCGGCACGGTGCTGCAGCCGAGGTGGAAGCGTGTGCTCGGCTGGTCGGGCCCGGTGCCTCGGCCTCGACACGGCCACCGCGCCGTCGCCATTAAAGAGCTGATGGTGGTTTTCGGCGGCGGCAACGAAGGAATCGTGGATGAACTTCACGTGTACAACACGGGTACTTGCTTTATTATTGTTTTATTCTGTTATAGCAAGCAAACGTTTATTTATTTATTATTATTAAAATTGTGTGCATAAATATATTCTCGAGTTATACGCTAGCTTTGCTAAATAACCTAGCCTAACAACCAACCCTTCTCTGGTTTACTACAGCTAATACAGAAAATAAACGCTGTTTTTCTTATATCGTAACTTAATGTAATTCATATAAAAAATATAAAATTTGACTCATTCTAGTGGAATTATTGTCAATAATTTGTAATTTTTTTTATACTTATGTACATTTCTAATGTTTTTATTATGCTAACAAAGCTTTAGTTAGCTTGCAGCTAGTGCTATAAAGCTTGTGGGTTTGAGTTAGCCATAACAGGCAGCCTGCTACCTTCTGCACGACCGAGAATGGAGGGAAAAAATGCAAACAGAAATGGCGGGATAATAGAGCGGCTACGTCACTGCGCCAACAAACCCCGCCCACTTTCTGCATCCTCACGTTTTTCTGTAAATATTTACAAAAAAAAAATGTGCATGAAGTTTTAGTCAGTAATACACAACTGATCTGTTAATAGTGAGAGAAAGTGATCAACCAGACACCTTTATGGGTTGTGGAATGTAAAGTGTGTTTGTTTACACTTTCTACAAGATGAGTGCAAAAGGTGGAAGTTCCATTCCTAACAAGTGTGCTAGTTGTAAGTGAAGAATAATCTAAAATACGAGGGGGAGCAAATAGTCTCTTGCACAGGCCAAAGTAAAGCTTTATAGCCAAAACATTTTCTGCGTGATTTATTTTTTTAAACGTGCACAGAATTGTCTGTTCTGTTCATGATGAACTTGTCTTAACACACACGATGTTTGTATTATGCACATACAATATAATCTAAGTATAAAAGACTTTGGAAGATGTTAAAACTTTTGGGACACCCTCTAATATCTAACATGACCTTAAATACTGGGTAATGGCCAGGGGTATCTCAGTGGTTAAGGTGTTGGACTACTGATCTTAAGGTCGTAGGTTCAAACCCCAGCACCACCACCCAGTTGCTTCTGTTGGATCCTTGAGCAATGCGTAACCCTCAACTGCTCAGATGTATAACAAGATAAAAATGTCAGTCGCTCTGGATAAGGGCGTCTGCCAAATGTCGTGTATATGTATGCCCTGTGCATATTTGTGCCGTTTTAGTATATTTGTTACATCTTTTCAAAGTGTTATTTGTAAACCAGTTTCATGTCTTGATAGATGTGAAATGCAAGCATGAATCCATACATATTTTATAAAAGATGATCTAAGGTTCAGTAATTGACATGTAATTGATGTAAAACTAACGAAACTGATTAATCCAGCCCCTTTTTTGGTTATTGAATATGCATTCATGTTATGCAGTGTAGTGCAGGAGGAAACTTTCATTTATAAAAAAGTTTGTTAATATAAATTTTTTATTACTAAGTAATTATAGGTGATAATGCAGAGTCTTATTTATAAACCTTTATAATGATCTACATTTGTCTTAATAGACCAGGGGCACTTGATTGCAAAAAAGCACAAAAAGTAATGTTCACAGGCAAATTACAGTTTTGAATTCAAAATTGTCATTATAGTATGTTTATTTATTATAACATTTGTAATAATGGTTTAATTAATGTTTTAGTTTAACTTTAGCAAAATGTAATTTTAGTACTTTGAGCATTTTTTCTTCTGAATTGCTGTAGTAGCACGTTGACCTAAATCTTTTTAAACATCCTTTAAAAAAAAAAAAAAGAGAGGACTTTATTCCCAAATTGAGTCTCAGGGATCCCTCTGGTCCATAAATAAGATAATCACAACCAATCAGTGCTGTTCTATTTATTATTATTATTATTATTATAGTAGTAGTATTTTCCCTCCTTATTGTTTTATATGACTGGCTTCTTGAATCAGAGGGACCTCAAGTGTAATTCAAAAACATGGCTGCATGTGCAAATTAGAAACTTGGACCTGATCTCATCTGCTCTGTTGATCTTAAGTTCAGAAATAGCTGCATGAACTGCAAGAGCCTCTGAAATAACGTGAAGTGAAAGATTAAATTTCAATTACATCAAGACGCAGTTTTTGTGGTGTGTTAGATTTCACAGATGATCGTTCAGCGATGAATAAGGCAAAGTGATATTTCAGATGGCTGCTTCTCCCTTTATGAATTTCCTCTTAAAACCTGTGGGCTGATCATGAATTTTTCACGTTAAAGATAAAAGCCTTCGGTGCGCCCTGTTTCTGTAAAGGCAAAATGCGGAAGTAGATGATCCCGGGCTTGTTAGCGTTGGGTGAAGTAGCAGCGTTAACTTAGAAAGTTGAAGAATTTGAACCATTACCACATCTTGATTCCTAAAATGGACAAACAAGTTTTCAAATGCCTTAACTTTAAACAGTTTCTGGCCCTTTTTTATGATTTTTTTTGGTTTGTCTACTACTTTATTACTGCTGATCATAATGTCTGTTTGTTGACCTTCCTGTTTTAATGTGCCGTGTTCTTCTGCAGCGACTAATCAGTGGTTTATCCCGGCTGTCCGGGGCGATGTGCCACCCGGCTGTGCTGCGTATGGATTCGTGTGTGACGGCACCCGGCTGTTGGTGTTTGGAGGAATGGTTGAATACGGAAAATACAGCAACGATCTCTACGAGCTACAGGTATGTTTCTCATACTTTTGTTTTTCTTTTTCACCTGATTTGATGTTTTAAAATAAATTCATGCTTTGGAGAGAATTTATTCAGAAATATATATATAATTTTTTTTTAATTTTTAATTGAAATTTTTTAAACTAGGCCAGTAGATGGGAGTGGAAACGACTGAAGCCTAAAGCTCCAAAGAATGGCCCGCCTCCTTGTCCACGCCTGGGCCACAGCTTCTCCCTCGTTGGGAACAAATGCTATCTGTTCGGCGGACTCGCCAACGACAGTGAAGATCCCAAAAACAATATTCCAAGGTTGGCAACTTGTATCAGTTCATAATGAGGCGTCACATTGTGCAAACCAAAGCAGAAATTCCAGCTCTTATAGAAACGCTCCATCTGCATTTCTGATATTTTCCTTATTTTTAAAAAGACTGTACTTTTTTTAAACACTAAACTCGCTAACTCAGTGCACTTACTTTTCCCCCCCCTGATGCACAGATACTTAAATGACCTGTACACACTCGAGCTGCGTCCGGGCTCTAACGTGGCAGGCTGGGATATGCCCATCACATACGGCGTGCTTCCTCCACCACGCGAGAGCCACACAGCCGTAGTCTACACAGAGAAAATCTCAAAGAAGTCTCGCCTCGTTATCTACGGAGGCATGAGCGGCTGCCGCCTCGGAGACCTCTGGACGTTAGATATAGGTGAGAGGAAGGTTTAAAAAATTTTTTAAAAAGTGTTTAGATTTACAAGATATTAAGATTGTGTGAGGATTTATGAATCTTATTTCTTTATTAGTTTTTTAGATGGATAGAGACTTTAAATAAAATAATTTTTGTGCACACTATTGACAGTAATAATTTAATAACCACTTATCCTGTACCTTAAAGAAAAAATACTTCATTGTTCAAATTTGTTTGTTACGATAGATTGATATGAGATAATGTACAGGCGCAGATAAGTCTTGGCGCATTCTCCTGTCGTGACATAAAGTTTTGAATGATCGTTTAATAAATAAATCTTGTGTCCTACAGACACACTTACTTGGAACAAGCCAGCAATAAGTGGCACCGCTCCTCTCCCTCGCAGTCTCCACTCTGCCACCACCATAACAAACAAGTGAGTTTTCTCATCTAAAATCTCTCGATGTTTGTCTTAATTTTTACTCTACAGTGTACAGTTAGACCATCAGTGGTTATGATCAGGAGTTGAGTTTAATCCCATGAATGCGTTGCCCTTTATAAATTTATTTAATTAAACAAACCTGTTATTTAATCATCTGTCTCTTTGGATATGAACGTTTTATAATTAACCTGGCTGGGATTTTTGTAATGATGCTGATGCATCCTGAGTGCACCTGACTAATGAAACTTTGTACCATCACCCTCTCTCTTGAGGATGTACGTGTTTGGCGGATGGGTGCCCTTGGTGATGGATGACGTGAAAGTGGCTACACATGAAAAGGAATGGAAGTGTACAAACACACTGGCATGCCTGAATCTGGGTATGGATTAATACAGCCCTGATAGAATTAACCTTGAAATAATTGAAGTGTACTTTATCTGTATTAAGAACAATTTTTTTTTAAAACTTTTTTTTTGTTCTTTTCTCTCCTCTCTCGCTTAGACGCAATGACATGGGAGACCATTGTAATGGACACCCTGGAAGACAACATCCCACGAGCCAGGGCAGGGCACTGCTCCGTAGCCATCAACTCCAGACTGTATGTTTGGAGTGGCAGAGACGGCTACCGCAAAGCCTGGAACAACCAAGTGTGCTGCAAAGATCTCTGGTATTTGGAGACAGGTGAGTTTTTATCTTGCTAATAAACACACACTAATACAACCTATTGATCATTGTTTCTAAAGGACAATGGATTAATCCATCATAGTTACCAATAATAAAAAAAATTTGGATAGAAGATACTTTAACCTTCCCTGTGTGTAACTATTTGTTTGTCGTGCACGTTTTCCACAGACCGTCCTCTGGCGCCGTCTCGCGTCCAGTTGGTTCGTGCCAACACAAGTTCCCTGGAGGTGAGTTGGGGTGCCGTGCCCACTGCCGACGCCTACCTGCTGCAGCTGCAGAAATACGAAATTCCAGCGGCGACGACAGCCTCCTCCCCCAGCGTCACTCCCACTTCCTCGTTGCCCATGAACTCGCCGAAAAGCCCGGCCCCGGCCGCCGCTGCCCCTGCCACTCAGGCTGTTCCCGTCACAGGAGTCACCCTGGTACCCCAGGTGCCCTCACCAACTACGTCCATGCCTGGGAGCCCCCTCGCTGCAGCCTCGCCGCGTGGTCCAGGTAAAAGTGCGTAGCACCAGAATCTTTACTTACCTTTTTTATTTTTTTTTGTGTGAAAATTGTACAAAGAGCGACCTGTTGTAATAAAGCTTGTACGCTGCAGACCTAAGCTCATTAGCTTAGTTTCAGTATTTATTCTTTATTCTGAGAGGAAACCCAAAAAACAAAGCTGGTTGATTACAGAAAATGTCTAGCAACAAAGCTAGACTGCTAATGATGTGAGACGCCTAGATGGCCTTGAGCTGGACTCAAGTTTTAGTAGATTTTTCACTTTTTTAAACATTAAAATATCAACGCTCATGTTGTAACAAAGGTATTCATTGATCAGTTACCATTTAGTAACTCTCTTGCTACAGTGAAGGTCACCTCACCAGTGACCGTGAGTGCATCTCCGGAGCTTTAGTTCAGCCTAAAACATTTAATGTGACCAAATGAAATGTAAAATTTATTATCTTTCTGATAGGGTCTGATGACAGTAACTTCCTAGAAAGAAAGCTCTGGTTTGACTTACATTTAAATACAATGTAATGCATGTTTGTCCTTTTTTATTTTCTTAGTACGTTTGCTCACATTTAAGTTAATCTTGGTCATCCTTTTAAAATCTTTTTTTTTTTTTTCTCTCAGCCATCCTTAAAGTGGCAGCACCTCAGTCCACTGCTGGGGCGTCTGTCGTCACTGTACGTCAGGCCAATCAAGTGGGAAAATCTCCAGTCACAGTCGCATCACTTCCTGCCGGAGTCCGCATGGTCGTTCCTGCACAGAGCGCACAAGGAACAGTAAGGGTTTTTTTTTCTTTTATATTACTGAGCAGCTTGCAGGTGGAAGTCCAATTTCACGGTAGTATCTGTAGCGCTACTTGCTTACACCACAGATTTTTGAAGAAAATTTTTTTTAGAAGGTTTAAAGATAATTTTTCTCCTGTCCTCTCTAGCCGATTGGGAGCAGCCCTCAGATGAGTGGCATGGCTGCTCTGGCCGCAGCTGCAGCTGCGACACAGAAAATCCCTCCTTCATCAGCAGCCACCATGCTGAACGTTCCTGCAGGAGCCACCATAGTGAAAACGGTTGCCGTCACTCCAGGCTCCACGGCTCTTCCTGCTACAGTGAAGGTCGCCTCACCAGTGACCGTGAGTGCCCCTTTGGAGCTTTAATTCAGCCTAAAACATTTAACGTGACCAAATGAAATCTGAAATTTATACCTCTGAAGTACATCTTGTAAGTCCTATCATTTTGCAGCAACAGGACTATTTTAATATTTGGCAACACGGCATCATAACAATGAACACTTGTTACATTCCAAAGCTCTGGTTTAGCTTAAATTTAATGCACGTTTGTCTTAGTATGTTTGCTTACATTAAAGTTAATCTTGGTTATCTTTTTCCTTTTTTTTCAATTACCCCATGGACACATTGGCTTGGATTCAATGTTCCCCTCAACAGGGATACCTTGGCTACTCTCACATGACAAAAGTAAAACTTTAAAGTAAATGCAAAGTTGTAGTATAAAGATCCTGTGTTTTCAAGTCTAATAAGAATCAAGCAGTTGCAGATAATTGTGCAAATTGAGTTTATGCCAAATAGATCCCTTGAAAAAGAAGTTAAGTCTTACAAGTTAATTAATTAATTTTTTTTTCAATTTTTCTTTTAAGGTGAGCAACCCAGCCACCCGCATGCTAAAGACAGCCGCAGCTCAGGCCGGCACTTCTACCATCACTACTCCCAACACGCCAACACGTCCCATCATCACAGTGCACAAATCGGGCACGGTGACTGTGGCCCAGCAGGCCCAGGTGGTCACCACCGTGGTGGGAGGAGTCACGAAAACCATCACGCTTGTCAAGAGCCCGCTCACTGTGGGCAGTGGCGGCACTCTGGTGAGGATTGATACTGGGAGAAAGAGAAAGTTTTGTCAACTGTTCAATAGATAGATAGAGGGAAAGAGAAATGTATATAGAGTTGGGCATGTAGTGCATCATCAAGCTTTTCACTGTATAAATATGGATAATGACTTTGTGTATCTGTCTACTTGAAGATTTGGTTCCCAACGTCTGCAGCAGGTTTAATTTTTATGGTTTCTTCCTCAGATCTCTAGCCTGGGCAAGGTGATGTCCATGGTCCAGACTAAACCAGTACAGAGTGCTGCAGTGACGGGCCAAGCTGGCAGCCCAGTCACACAGATCATACAGGTCAGCGCACCAGGATTTTATTTCATATTTTATTTTAGAGACTCGTATTTCATAATTGTGTAGTGTTTGTTTTTATGTATATTCTTTTTGTATCAGGCTTACCTAAACTATACAAATATAAATGTAAGCCTGCTGTTTGTTAATTTTAATATTTCTTCTCCCAGACAAAGGGCCCTCTACCTGCAGGCACCATACTGAAGCTAGTCACCTCAGCAGATGGCAAACCCACCACCATCATCACTACCACACAGGCAGGTGGCGCTGGCACCAAACCAACCATTCTGGGCATCTCCCCTACCACTACCGCAAAGCCTGGCACCACCATCATCAAGACCATCCCGATGTCCGCTATTCAGCAGGGAGCTGCAGGTTCGTCTAAAAGCAAGTTCTGGCAACTAGTTCTGTTCTGTAGGAGGGAGAAAAAGTTGGTTGAATGAAATAAGGTGCCTTTTAAAAAGATTGTGTTTTGTGACAGGTGCTACCAGTAGTACTGGTATAAAGTCTCCCATCACAATCATCACAACCAAAATGGTGACACCGGGCACACCAGGAAAAATCATCACAGCAGTACCAAAACTGGCCGGAGCTGCTCAGCAGGGCGTGACTCAGGTGAGGTCCTCTTTAAACTCACAACTTCATAGCATTGGGGGGGAACCCTGCGTTAAATTTTTTTTAGTAGCTAGTTTGTCTGATTATGGTGGAACTTTTAATTGTAACAACTTTTTTTAAATCTTTTTTTTTTTTTTGTTGTTTTGTTTAGGTCGTCCTGAAGGGGGCGCCAGGACAGCCTGGCACCATTCTTCGCACGGTGCCCATGGGTGGTGTGCGTCTCGTTTCTCCGGGTACTGTTTCTGCTGTCAAACCCACAGTTACCACACTGGTGGTTAAAGGCACCACAGGTAACGCAAAGGACATTAACGTTAAATAGCACAGTATATTGCTGTTTTTTTTTCCCCTTTCAATAATTTATTTATTTATAGGAAATACTTTGTCACGTAAATAACAGTTTCCCAAGTCAATGCGATTTATAACATTCTTGCCCTGTGTTCATGTAGGAGTAACTACTCTCGGCACTGTGACCGGAACGATCTCGACCAGCCTGGCGGGGGGCAACATTCCCACTGCCAACGCTAGCCTGGCCACCCCCATAACCACCTTGGGCACCATCGCCACCCTCTCCAGCCAGGTAATCAGCCCTACAGCGATCACTGTGTCTGCAGCTCAGTCAAACCTGACCACTGCACCTACAGTGGCCATACAGGTACCACGCCTGCTGTTGAGTCAAATCCCTTAACTTTTGATTGTCCTAATACGAAGAGTAATTGATTATATATCCATGTATATTTTGTTTTTGCACTTTATTTTTTATAGGCAACTACACAGCCCACTCAGGTGACGCTGATAAGCACCCCGACCGGCGTGGAGGCGCAGCAGGACCTCCCCGTGTCCATCCTGGCCTCCCCCACCTCCGAACAGCCCTCCACCACAGGCGCTGAAGCAGGCGACGCCCCAGGCGAAGTAACCCTGGTCTGCTCCAACCCACCATGCGAGACCCACGAAACCGGTACCACCAACACGGCCACCACTGCGTCCGCCAAGATCGGAACCGAGCGCTTGTGCTCCAACCCACCTTGCGAGACTCACGTGACGGGGACGACCAACACGACGACCACAGCGTCAGCCGACATGGGCCGCGTGCAGCAGGTATGCAGCAACCCACCGTGCGAAACCCACGAAACCGGAACCACAAGCACATCTACACAGGTGTCCTCAAACATGGGCACGGAGACCAGCACGGTACAAAGAGTGTGTTCTAACCCGCCATGTGAGACCCATGAAACCAGCACCACCAACACAGCTACACAGGCATCTTCCAGTATGGGCAGTGCGGAGACCAACACTGTACAGAGGGTGTGTTCTAACCCGCCGCGTGAGACCCACGAGACTGGCACCACCAACACGGCTACACAAGCATCTTCCAGTATGGGCAGTGCGGAGACCAACACTGTACAGAGGGTGTGTTCTAACCCGCCGCGTGAGACCCACGAGACTGGCACCACCAACACGGCTACACAAGCATCTTCCAGTATGGGCAGTGCGGAGACCAACACTGTACAGAGGGTGTGTTCTAACCCGCCGCGTGAGACCCACG
>JAAGKR010003036.1:0-39998 GCA_011419295.1 Clarias macrocephalus
TTTAGGGTCCTTTAAAAATAAATACATAAATCGATCAATCAATAATGTTCAGTCTGAAACAGAAGTAAAATTATTATAAACTGTCCCGTTTTTGTTCAAGAGATATTTTTTGTAAGGCAGCAGTGTATTTTATTTATTTATTTATTATTATTATTTTTTTTTTTTACAAAATTTAGGCAGACTTGCTTAATTTTCAAAATTTTGTTTGTTCGCTTATACAGTTATGTTTAAAAGTTAGTACCCCCTCTTTCAGTTCTAGTTTTTTTTGTGTGTGTGTGTGTGTGTGTGTGTGTGTGTGTGTGTGTGTGTGTGTGTGTGTGTGTGTGTGTGTGTGTGTGTGTGAAGACAAACATTTGATCATAGCTGGTCTCAGTCTTAGGCAAAAACAACCTTAGACAAACAACAATGTAACTTTTTTCACTGTGCCATTATTTATTTCTTCAAAAATAAGCCAAAGGAAAACAAATGTGGGTAATACTAAGCTGCCCCCTCAATTCAATAGCTACTAACATTTGACCATAAATGTATGTTTTGTAAGAATCTGCCACTGTACCCAAAAGCCCCAATCTACAGTAGGAAGAAGACACGAGATTGTTGTCACATGCAGGACGTGATCAGCACTTTACAGAGATACTGTACCTGCAGCTATTTTAATGTTGTCAGTCTCTTGGCAGACTTCCTGATGAGTTTCATTTTTGTTTCTTATTTAAGTGCTTAAAGGATGCCCTGTTTTGGTAATGTCCTTGGTAAATTGAATGTTTTGCAGATTTGCCTTTTTTAACTCCTCTCCTGATTCATTCTTTTTAATAATAAGATCTCTTACATGCTCTGTAAACTTTTTTTTTTTTTTTTTTTTTTTTGTACTGTGAATTTAGCAGTTGACTGAAAGGAGGTCAAGAAAATCCTACAGAGACAGATGATCTTTATTGGGGCTAATCATACTCACTCATTGACAGGTGTATGTTTTTTTTTTTGTTTGTTTGTTTGTTATATGGAATATGTTTGAATGTGTTTTTTTTTTTTTTTGGTTAATATGCCCAGTGGCTTTGTGGTTATCACTTTCCCTTGCACCCCCAGGATCTGGGTTTGATTCCCAGTCAGGTTTGATTCCCACCTCTGTGTGCATGGAGTTTGTGAGTTCTCTTCTTGCTTGGTCGGTTTCCTTCCACAGTCCAAAGACATACAGTTTAGCCAAATTGGTGTTCCCCAAATTGCCCGTAGCATGTGAATGTGTGCGTGTGTGTGTGTATATGTGTGTGTGCCCCGCGATACACCCCCATTCAGGGTGTACCCTGCCTCGTGCCCTAAGTCTCCTGGGATAGGCTCCAGGCTCTCCTGCGACCCTTTATACAGGATAAAACCTTATAGACAATGAGTGAGTGAAGGTGGGTTGTTACGTATGCCATATTAACGGTGGAAAGTGTACTGAAATGCTTTAATTTGGTTGCATATTTCTTGCACATCACAGAAACATACAAATTTTAACAAGGGTGTTTACAATTTTTCTATCTAGAGCGACTTTAACATTAAAAATATATGCAGGTGTTCCATCAATCCACAGTGAGCAGCTGTCATAAATTTAGGTTATGGAAAATGATTTCCTAAAAAGTGTGGAAAAACGGATATTAAAAAAAAAAAAAAAACAGATATTGCTTGGAACAGGCACTGCCTATCTGCGATTGTTCTTTGACAATAGGTTTGACTACCCATGTCCGTTTATGTTTCCAGTGCCACGTTGCTCTGTTGTTTTCTTTTGCTCTGAAACGTACAGTGGGTGCAAAGCAGAGGAAGGGAAAAAAATTGTTTTTCTTTCCCACATGATGATTTACAGTGTGTGAGTGAGAGTATCAGCATAGCCGAGTGATGCTCGAGCCTCCACTGAGAGGACGCACACAGCAGCAGCAGAGAGCTTTTTCCATTCCCTCTATGCAGGCTGACCAATGAGCGGATTTGAGAGAACAGTATAGGGAGGAGCCTGGAGCTGGAGTGCCAGCAGCCTCACACAGACCTGCAGCACTGGCGCACTCTCATCCACAGAGTCAGAGGTAGTGGTGTGTAGAGAGAGAGAGGGCTGTTATGGAGTGCCACTTTAGAGATGACCCATTACAGTTTGGGTCAGGATGATGTCCTGACATCCAGCACTTCTCTACCTTATCCTCTGTACGCACGTGTTTAGCATATGGAGAACTTTGAATAGTGGGACCTCTTTCCC
Organism: Clarias macrocephalus; assembly: GCA_011419295.1. Classification (NCBI taxonomy): domain Eukaryota; kingdom Metazoa; phylum Chordata; class Actinopteri; order Siluriformes; family Clariidae; genus Clarias; species Clarias macrocephalus. Next base: position 2,213 of record JAAGKR010003036.1, read on the forward strand.
AGTCATAGCTAGAACACAGGATTGGTGTTTACAGTATTTTCCTAGATGGCACCTTAATCTGGAGAAGCTGGATTATACATAAAGTGACTGTCAGGAGAGGAGTCCTGGTCCTGCTTGGTACTGTACTTTTCACTTCTTTTAGGAACTGGAGGAAGGAAGGAAGGAAGGAAGGAAGGAAGGAAGGAGGGAATGATGTGAGGGCCTGGAAGGCCCGGCAGTGTAGTCTTTTACCCTGAAGCACAGCTAGGGAATGGACACAGCCTCTCCTCACCAGCCTCAGACAGACATGGAGGGCTACTACACTCTTCTGCAGGCTGGCACTGAGCTGGAGACCACACTGCAGCGTGAGTACACACCACATACCAACTCTCCCTGCGTCCTGGGTGTATACAGTACAGTAGCGTAGTAGAGATCACAGGAGCATGCACCTACTGGTTTAACCAATGCTTGTTGAGTCATTTTAAATCCTTAACAAATTTCACGCAGATTCTTTTATTTTCTTTTGATTTGATGTTTTATAATCTACATACAGTATAGTACAAAGGTTGTGCAGTTAAGGTCCAATGTGTAAGGCTTGATTACATGCAGTGATTATATTTACATTACATTAAATGTAATGATATAATATCATATCAATATCTGGACAAGTCACAGTGCATTATACTGTGTAAGCACATCTTAGATATCATTAGTATGTTATTGATAAAGAGCTAAGTGGACATTAAGCATTTTTTAATCGGATCATAGCATTCAGGATTTTTAATGCCTCTATCATTCCCTAATTTTTCAATTTATTTACATTCACATTTGCTTTATCATAAAAATGCTACATCCAGTAGACCTTCCTAGCTGGCAGATGAGATTTAAAGCACGGTCACTGATGTAGGATGGGATGAGGAGAATAAGTCACATTGCGCTGCACCAGATGGCAGAGGAGCCGCCAGCACAGTGGTTACCCGTCTTCTCTTCATTTCTCCTGCAGTCCCAAAACATGGCTTCTGCCTGAAACAGTGACTCAGCATCTGATCGCTGTACTGCTTAGCTTCCCCAGCTGGTTCACTTTCTCCGCTCCTCTCTACAAGCACACATTCTGTTAATACAAAATGAAGAAATATATTTTTCATTCATCTGAAGGATGTTAGCACACACACCAGCATATGATACATTTGTGTATAGAGACTTTGTGTGATGCTGCTCTGCTCCATGTGAAGGTAATCCTGCAGATATGCATGCCTATTTTTACCTGATGTTATGGTTAGAACTGTCTAATGAGCAGGGTAACATGATCCAGCTGTTCTTCTCAGACTTCTCAAAGTTGTGTGCGTCAGTGTACAGACAAACCGATGCACTGGTGTAAAAACATCTGGTGTTTTCACTTTAATATTTAACTGGATTGTTTCTCTGGGTTATAATCCGTCTAGTACCAGTTCTGTAATGTATGTAGAGTCGGTTTAAGTCTCCACTGCCCTATATATCACTGTACTCCAGAGTAAAGACTACCAGAATTAGAATCCATACGTATACTTCTTGTCCAAGTCCTTGTTTCTAAAGCATTTCCTCATTTCTACTAAAGTGGTTGTGTTTTAAGCATGCTGAGAACAAGATTGTGTCGAGTCTATACAATGAATAGTGATTATCTGCTTTGGATTCATCACACCGGAGATCAGATATATGAAACTTAATGATGGAAAATTTGAAAATGATCACAATTAGGCACTTATTCAGCAGAATCAATATTCATATGCACATGTACATATATTTCATATGCATTCCCTACTACCACTCAAGCCGTTAATCTAGTTTAAACCTCTTTGCACCGTCACACTAAAATTTCCTTTTTGGGAAAGAAAATGTGATCATTTATCCAAACTGCACTTACACTATTTTGTCAAAATTATTCGCTGGTCTGCCTTCACATGAATATGAACTTGAGTAACATCCCATTTTTAATTCATAGGGTTTAATATGATGTTGGCCCACCCTTTGCAGCTCTAACTGCTTCAACTCTACTGTGAAGGCTCTTCACAAGGATTAGGAGTTTGTTTATGGGAACTTTTGACCATCCTTCCAGAAGCGCATTTGTGAGGTCAGACGCTGATGTTGGACAAGAAGGTCTGTCACACAGTCTCATCTCAAAAAAACCCGTTTTCTATCGGGTTTAGAATTGGATGTTACTCAAGCTTGCATGTGAAAGCAGGCCAGCGAATACTTTCGGCGATATACTGTAGGGTATCTGTCTGTACATACCTAGAGGGTTTATGTGATGGACTATTTTTCTGCTAGGTTGTGGCACTGGCAAGGAAGAAGATTCACACTTAAAACTCAAACAAAGGCTCAATGGTAAATTAAACTCTTGGTTTGATTAAATTGAATATTACTGTAGGTCAAAGCAGAAGTGGAAATAAGGACAATTAGCGTCAGAAAACTGATTCTGTAAAGAAGAAACATGCATGACCATGTCCGGTTAGTGATATGAGACTAGAAGGATTGTTGGTTGTCCAGAACTATCCTAAGGCTTTGTGCGTCAGACGGTATAATCTGTATGCTGTCCAGAGGGATTACATAATCTTGATGTGGTGATGTATCTCTGGGAATGCACAGCAACTCAGTCTTGCTGGGTTTTAGTTACTCTTCCTCCTCCCCTAACCTGTACAGAGTAAATAAAAACAGAGGATAGTCATATACAGTATCTAGGCATTGCTAATGACATGCTTAAACTGCATCAGGTTCAGAATGTAGGGTGTGTTATACATAGACTGTAATTACAGCAGAATATATATATATATATATATATATATATAAAAGGTGCACATAGCCAAAAGTTGATTTGACCATTGTCCTGTTTGTGCCATATCAACTCCTAGCTAGAAACTTGCCAAAATTGAACTGTCTCTAATTATTAAAAGGGATCAGTCACTGTAAGGTTTTCTAACACTTAGTAGACCACAATGATTTTGATGTGGGGCGTAGATTAAAATAATGATGTGGTGCATTCCATTTAGGCAGGAAAAAACACTTAGGCTGATCACCTAAGGGGTTTCCTTGCCTAAATTAAAAAGGCAAAGAGGGGTGGTGGCAGGGAAGTACAGTATCTCTCGTATCTCCCAGCATGTAGTCCAAGCATTAAAACACTATCAGATAAATGGTAAACAGTTTTGAGTTGCAAATGTATTCTACAAAAAGTTAAAAGCCAAGAATTCTCATTATAACCGGGCTATACGTATACACATACTGAGCAAATAGATGGTTCTGTAAACATCATTTGTACACACACCCTCAGAAATAAATGATTTGCTTTGCGTACATAAAGCCATACAGTTCTGTAACTGACTGCACATGACCGGTTCCTCTGAGAAAAGGCATTTTATCGGCATGAAAGAACACTCAAGCATTAAATAAGCAGAGTAGAATAATTGTTAGTGTTTTTTTTTTTTTATGTTTGAATTATTAGAATTAATTTCTTCTGATTAAACTGACTGGAGAGGAAGGAGATCTCAAATGTACAGAACATATCTTGTGGTCGTCTGTTCAGTGTCCAAAAATAAATTATGGTGACGGTAATTTTAATTATACTCTCATACTTGAATGTTGTTTTAGTAGATGAACAATTAAAACACAATAAATTAATTCATCAACTATTTAAATTATATAATTAATTAATTAATTACATTTAAACTCTTGCTAAAAATAATCTTAGTTACTGATGACACCTTGAATAAATGGGAAAATAAATCTAATATTTCTCATTATGAGAGAATTGATTGTTATGCCTATTTCTAAGCATTTATTAATTTCATCTTATTGTCTTATTCTTTTGAGAAAAAATGGCACAGGTTAAATGGCAATAGAATTAGAAATTTTCGTGCCCGAAATTATTAAACATATCTACAAATAGTTTTTATAACCTTACTGATTTATTTTTAAATAAAAAACATATTGGTAGAGTATGCATGCAGTACTGTATACTGTATGCAAGATATGTTTCCAGATAATTATCCACAATTGAACGCACATCCATTGTCATCACAGCAGTTGTAACAGAGGTGTTCAGGCTTCTTAAAGTCACTTAATAGTAACAAACAGTAAATCCATGTAGTGGTGCACCAATGCTCGCAATGTCTTGTTTGGTTAGCCATTAAATATTCATCTCCGATTGAGTGACTTCATTCATCATGCCCGTCTCCTGCTGCCAAACCTTTCCACTGGCCCCAGCAGCCCGATACGCACAAATAATTACATTATCTCTTAAACCCTTATACAGTTTTAATGTCCTACATTTATTATTTAATAGATAGTGATATGTTAATGAATGGTGTGAACTGTAAGATAAGTAAATAAGTAATTTACTGTACTAGTGCGCTGTTATACAGTATGTGCTATATTGAGATACTAATACGAGAGGCGTTCAAGTCAAACCAGGACTTTTGATTGTGCAGAACAACAGAACACAGTTATGAGAGTAAAGCTACTTTTATTTTGCACTAATGTCCAGCGTTTCACTAGTGATTGGATACCAGCAGAAAGCTTTCTCATTACACCAGACCCTTGAACTGCAGGCTTTGCATCTAAAACACTGGCCTACCAGGAACTCCTAATGGGACGAACATGTGGAAATGGCTTGGAGTGAGCTCAGAACTGTGTGTGCAATGCTGAAATTACTCAAAGCTGAGGTTCCTATAATATGCAATTCTTGTATTATTATGTGTACAGACAAATGACAGATGAGTCTCTTCCACAAGTTGGAGATAAGGTATCTGTTGATTTTTATGGATCAGGCGTTCTCCCCACTTAATGTTCATGAGAATGACAGCAGTGGGCTCAGAGCCAACTTGGCCAGGATTGCCATTACCAGGCGTCTTTTTAAAAATATTTGCACTATTCAAATGTTTTACTAAGGCCAAGGGTCTCATCACTGTACTGTTCTTGATGTCGTCTGTGAATGTCAGTTATACACTTTCATTTATGAGAACTTTGATCGCAAGGATTTTATAAAGATATTCGATCTGCAAAATGTTAATTTTCATAATAGATTGTTTTATATCCAAACGGAAAATTGACAGATAAAAATCTGTAAGTTTACCTTGTGTATGGAAAATCCTGTTGTTTAAGTGATGAGGTAATTTTTATATGGGGGTGAAATAAATTTTCTCCATTTAACACAACCTACAGTGTTTTATTCTTTTAAAAAAAGAATTTTTTAAAACTTATTATAAAACATCCTTTAGAATGTTATAGTTTCATTTAATCTTGTGAATTGTCCTTTGTTGTTTAATGTTTAATGGGCTTTTTTCCCTTGCTAATACATGATGCCATATTTCAGTACCAAGAAAGCGAGAAGTCCTTTATCTTCTTCCATGTTAGGAATCTTAAAGGAGCAGCTTTACCTTTGTTACAAAATGGTGACCTTGAAGCCTTATTCCATAAATGTTAAATCAATGTCTCCATAGCAAATGTCACTTATTCAACAATAACCCACTTATTTCACCCAAATATCTATTTTTGTAGAGTGTAAAAAAATTGCCTTGAGTGATATACATATTGATTACATACATTAAAGTTAATGATATTTAGCTTAGTCAGTCAGGGTACCGGTGAAAATGTTGTGCACATCTTTGCCATGACTGGCCATTCATTTTAAAATGTAAGTGTAGTCTTAAGAACTGGCACATTGCTTTGTATTTTACTGTTTAAACCATACTGTAGATAGTACAGTAGGTCAGGTTGCTGGGATATGTAATTTGTAAGCATTGTGCCACGTGACCACAACCAATGACAATTCATCAGTATTTCACGTCTTCTACCTCTCAATCTGCATGATGTCACTACCTAACTTTTGCTAATAGTTTCACTATAATTCTCAAATAAATAAAAGTAGCTATGGAATAACATGCTTTAAGGTAAATCACTGAATAATAATTGAGCTTGCACTGAATAAAGAGACATCATGTGTAAGATGATTTACTCAGCAATGTGACTCAACATGAATAGTCCTGCTTAATGTTGTTTCACCATGTGAACACTGGGTGGCATTGTCACGGTCTTAAAAATAGCTTTATTATGTCAGGATAGGTGTTTTAAGGCTACCACAACCACTAAACCCATTACATTCTCAGGAAAATGAAAATATTGATCTCTTTCTATTATTTGTCCAGAGGTGTCAATTCCTGTGAGTATGAAAGAGGTGGCCGGCTATATTGAGAAGCAAGTGGCTTATTTATCAGGTGAGGGACTGAGTGCATTTGCTTTTTGATTTTTGTCCATTATCATGTGCATTACTCTGAAATGATATCTCATATATTTAAAGAATGCAGATACAGTGTCTGGCAAAAAAAAAAAAAGTCACCATTTCAGGAGGGCCAAATTATTGACTTGCATCAAGCACTGAAAAGGATTATAAAGGATTTGAAATTATTAGACTTGGGTTCAGAGCTGTCCAACTAGTTATTAATACCTGTAAGGACTGCCGGAACCTTCAGCTTTGTGGAAGAAATGTGGTCAGGAAAGAAAAAAAACATGAATGGAGATCACTTAAACACTTAGTCGTGATTTCTATTATAATTTTACTATGTTTAATAGTGAAAGTAAGAGCATTTCCACATGCACTAGAACTCACATGATGTGTCAGGGTGTGTCAGGGTAAGAAGCGACACACATTAAGTGTTATGTGAGGACGTGAGGAAGTATTATGATCTGGGGTTACTTCAGTTGGTCAAGCCTACACTCGGCAATTTTATGTGGCAATAAAATGAAGTCAGCTGTCTGCCTGAATATACTGAATGACCAGGTTATTACATCTATGGACAGGCATATTCCAGGATTTAAATTGTGGAAATGTGGTTCTGTGAGCACGAGGAATCATTTACACACATGATCTTGCCACTACACTGTGTGCTGTAATCAGAGCTCAATGGAGTGTGTGAATTTTTTTGGCCAGGCAGTGTATTATTGCTTCATTTGTATATTTAGCATTGTTTTATTACAGTGGGTATAGAAAAGAATGCACCCTTTTAAAATAGTCATAACTTTAAAAAATTAAAGATATAAAACGTACAACACCAACATGTCAGAAAAAAAAACATAATAAATAAATAAATTAAAAACAGAATCACTGATTTGGAAAAGTATCACCCCGTCATGAAAACTCATCAGGTGAAGCTTTGACTTTTACCTGTGATCAGTTTATATATAGAGAGAGAGAGTTTCACCTGATTGACTTCATTTCAGGCTGCAAAGCAACAAAATGTGATTATTTAAAAGGGGGGGATTCTTTTATATACCCACTGTATATTCATAAATTCTCGTAATTGCAAAATGCATACCCATTTACTGTACATATACTTGCAACAACATACTAGCATGATTAAAGATATATTAACCCTGTGATCTGGTCTCTTCAGGGGGCCGTGGTGAGGATTCCAGTGTCATCATTACCCTGCCAGAGTGCTCAGAATTCAGTGATATTCCAGAAGAAGCTCTGGCTAAAGTCCTCACGTATCTCACACTGATTCCACGGTGTGTGAGACCGAATCATCTTTGTCCATTGCTTTACTTCTATCTCACTGCAATGCAGCACAAAAGTGCTAGTTTATTTATTGGGTCGACACTGGCTACCTCCTCTTACTGTAGTCCTATAACTATTTCAGTGATCTGATAAACCTTATTTATTTAAGAATTGTTCTGTGTATTAAGTATTTTTTTACCAGCATTTTCCAGTCTGTAATCATTAAAGCATTTCCTCATTAATGTGTTACTGCTCTCATCTATTAAAATACAATTACTAATATTCTCAGAGCACGACAACCAGGAGTTAAGTTCATCATCATTTTGGACCGAAGGCTGGATACCTGGAATTCCATCAAAACAGCACTTGCAAGGATAGCGGTAAGAGGATATGCACAAAATATTCAGCAATCAGTATACTACCTCTGTTTACGACATATACATTTGATTTTAACGTGTATTTTAATTTCATCATTTTTAGTGAAGCCTAGCGTATGGTGTATGGTGTTGTTGGTGCTGCTGAATTGGTTGAATTTTCTTTTGCCTACTAATTTTAAACATCACTGATACGCACTCACTCACTCACTCACTCATCATCATACCACTTAATCCTGTATTCAGGGTCACAGGGGGCCTGGAGCCGAGGCGGGGTACACCCTGGACTGGGTGCCACTCCATCTCAGGGCACACACACATACACACACTCACACACTCATTCACACACTACGGCCAAGTTGGGAACGCTAATTAACCTAACCTACATGTCTTTGGACTGTGGGAGGAAACCGGAGTACCCGGAGGACCCACTAAGCACGGGAGAACATGCAGACTCCATGCACACAGAGACGAGAATCGAACCTGGCTGGGAATTAAACCCGGACCCTGGAGGTGCAAGGCGACAGTGCTAACCACTACACCACTGTGCCGCCACATCATTGATGATGTATAATTATTAATAAATATATCCTAATATTATTGCAATCTACTGGTAAAAACACAGGTAAGGATTAGAAGTACTGAAGTACTGTACCTTAAATATGGGAATATTTTTATGGTTTCATTATACCCTTTTGCATGCTAATGAGGAGAAAATGACTAAAACACTGAGACTGATGAAAGTAGGAACTGATAGAAGGAAGAGGCTAAAGGACAGTCTAACGGAGAACGATAGAAATCTGATGGAGAGACCAACAGACTGAATGGCATTCGTACCGACAAAGAAGCTAAACTAATGAACAGACTGGCAATTATACTGACTTAACAAATAAGCATAACAACAGACAGAGGAACTGACCGACACACAGATGAGGAGCCTGATGGACAGACAGAAGGGCAAACCAAACCAATGAGCTGACAGAGAGACTGCTGAGGGAACCACTGCTGAGGAATTGTCAATGAGATTTTCAGGAAGACTGACAGTGAATGACAGACTAACATAGCAACTGACAAACTGACACAGAGACTGACACAAAGAATGATGGATTGAAATAGTGACTGACAGACTGTCACAAAGACTGTCACATAGAACGACACAAAAAATAACACCTAGACGGAGATACTAACATAAAAATATAACAGACTGTCATAGACACCGACACAGAGCCTGTCACAGGGACTGGCACAGACCTCAAAAACAGAGAATGGAAGATGGACACAGAAGTGGACACAGAGACAGAAAACTGACATAATGCCTGAAAGAGATTGACACAGAGATGGTGAGACAGAAAATGAAAGAGATCCAGAAAGACTGACACAGGGACTGACTGACTCTAATACAGAGACTGACACAGAGACCACCAAACAGAAATAGAGAATGGCAGATGGACACTGAGAGAAAGATACTAACACAAAGATTCTTTAGCTTCAGAGACACACAGTATGGCAGGGAATTTCAGCTCCTAGTCTCCAAACCACATAAGTGCAGTGATGAAACGCTTCATTGACGCAATAGAGCAAGCCTGGAAAAAAAAAAGTGCTGAGTGAGGCTTGAATATGATTGGTCAGTTTCTGCATGCAGAGATACCTGAGTTTAGGCAGCATGCACTACGTGCAGGTTATACATGATGAGTTTGTGCTGGATGCAGAGAGAGAGAGAGAGAGAGAGAGAGAGAGAGAGAGAGAGAGAGAGAGAGACTGCGGGTGGCTCTGCAGCCACCACTGCATCACGCAGGCAATGACAGGAAGGGACGAGCTGATTTTAAGGATTATCTGTACTGTTTAGTCCTCTGTTATCATGAGTGCTTCACGTTCCTTCTACGGAATTCTGCGCAAGTGGAATGAGGATCCTGCAATGGTAACACTTCGGCATTTAAAGGGTTAGAGTGGATTTAGCTTATTCATGCCGTTCCTGACGTTAATCTGTATTTTACATCTGACTTTAAAGAAAGCGCTGCTTTGTACTGAGTTTAATTTGATGATCCTTAAAACCCGTTTCGATGTTCCACGGTTAACTAAGCTACTATAGCCTGTTCTGGTTGTAAATGTTCAGAACATTCTTATTTATGTTGGGTTCAAATTGTTTAGTGGAGACTATGCTGCACAGATTTATACTTCTGTCCAATTCTGGCAAATCCTTTTCTAATACAAAATATGGGTGAACTTGATCTCTGCAGTAGTTTGTATCCAGTCACTGGATCAATACGAGCAGCATTGAGCAACATCAGCACAACTAACTGGGGACAAAGTGAAGGTCTTTCTCACTAACACATAATCTGATATGGTTTTCTTACTAATGATGAGGCAGAGGAAGAAATAAATCATTTGTGCATCTCTTTTCAGATTTATTGGTCTTCATCATGAAATTGCTTTATAAAAATAAAAACATATGATAAGTTTGTATTAATTTTATGGGGAAATGGAAATTATGGCTAAAAAATACCATGCAAGATAATAAATAACAGTAAATGTGAATATGATAGTAGTAGTGGTTAGCACTGTCGCCTTGCACCTCCAGAGTCCGGGTTCGATTCCCACCTCGGGGTCCGTGTGCATGGAGTTTGCATGTTCTCCCCGTCCATGGTGGGTTTTTCTCCAGGTTCTCCGAGTCCAATGGATTAGGCTAATTTCCGTTCCCAAAATGAATGAGCATGTGAGTGTTTACCAGAGGTCCTGCCACGGTCAAAAAATGGGAATAAACACAGTGGTAATCACCATTTGCTTCCACCTTCCCTAGTTGGACTACAGAGGATAGATGGATGGATGGATGGATGGATGGATGGATGGATGGATAGTTGTGATATCAAAATGGAAAAATACAATTTTCTATTTGTTAGTTTATGTCATGTTATTTGTGTTAAAGAGTTTAAATAATGTTTCCAGGGTTGGAAAAACTACCATTCATAATCGAGGAATCAAACTGTGCCCATATTTTTAATGTCTAGTAAAGTATATGCTTTGAATTGGCTTTATTAGACAGGTATTAATCAATATCGGATTTAAAATATATATATTTTTACATTTACAGTAACCATAGCTGTCTATTATTCCATATAAAGTGATGAAAAGCTCCATGCTCTCTGAGATAAAGAGGATTTCTCCTCAGGCTGGATCAGGTGGTTGAACGTACTCCATGATATGGTTGTTTTTTTCTGTCCTTCAGGCATCTTTTCCAGGGACCCTTCACCTAGTGCTTGTTCTGAGACCGACCAGCTTCTTTCAGCGCACATTTACAGACCTTGTCTTCCGATTCAGCCAAGAGGACTTTATGCTCAAGTTACCCGTAAGGCCATTCAGATTTATTCAACATGGATCTGCTCCTGAAGATGATCAACACTGCATAGTATACCATAATTATCACTGTGTGTGTGTGTGTGTGTGTGTGTGTGTGTGTGTGTGTGTGTGTGTGTGTGTGTGTGTGTGTGTGTGTGTGCGTGCGTGCGTGTGTGTGTGATGTATCTGTCAGGTTGTGATGCTGAGCTCAGTGACTGACCTTCTGCGCTACATTAATGAGAAGCAACTAACTTCTGAATTTGGAGGCACACTAGACTACTGCCATAGTGACTGGATCTTCCTCAGAACTGTACTTGAGCTGCCACTCACACATCCTTTTATATACAGATAAGATCTTCTATCTTAATAGATAAAAGATTAGTCGAGTGGTGAAGTTAATGGTAAGGTATGCTTTCTTTTTGCAGGCTATAGAGAGTTTCGCAGTGACAGTGAAGGACATCGCTCAGATGCTACAGGGCTTTGGCACAGAGCTAGCAGAGATGGAGTTATCACAGGAGAGCAATGCCATCGAGCTGCTGCTGCTGTCACACACTGAGAAGTACAGGAGACTTAAGGTACTGCTGAAAATGTGTGTCTGTGTGTGGTGGAGGTAGAAACTGTCTCAGCTTGTCAATTTGTGTGCAGTAGACAGACAGCATTTTATATACAGTATGTTCAAAGTATTTTTAGATAGAAAACATACAAATTGCAACAGAGAGCTGTATAATTTTTTAGGCTGCTAAAAAAAAAAAAGAATCGTTGATTATTTTTCTATAACAGCAGCTCTGACAATAGAACTGGCTATTCAAAGGTCAAAATAATAAGTAAAGAATAATCAACACTTTCATTCATTCATTCATTCATTCATTCATCAAGATGACAAGCTGTCATTATTTTTTTTTTAACTTAGAAAGAAAAAATGGGCAAATAAGGAAACAATGGTTTATAGTTGTTCTGAAGTAAGTGATAGAAGGAAGTAACTTGTCCTTGGGATGTTCCACAATATTAAATGTAACAATAAAAAGGTACAGTGAAAATGCTATGATTAATTGGAATCACTTTTCCCTATTCTTGGAGTAACAGAGGTAAAAGCATCTATAGGGGTAGGACTTGATTTAGGGTGACACAGGTGTAGATGTCTTTCCATCACCCATAAACATGTCAATAGGTGGATTGGCTAAGATAAATTACCCTTTGGTGAGTGTCTGAGCCATTGACTGACTTCACTTACTCACTCACACATTCTCTCTCTCACTCACTCCTTCACTCATTCACTCTTTTACTTGATACTTTACTCATTCACTCACTCTCACTTACTTCCTCACTCACTCTTTTACTTAAAACTTTCCTCCTCCCTCCCTCACTTCCCTCCTCCCTCCCTCACTCACTTTCTCCCTCATTCCCTCCCTCACTCTCTCAGCCTTTCACTTGCTTTTTGTCTCACTCACTCATTCACTTCTTTACTCAATCACTTACTTCTTAACTTATTAATTTAATTACCCGTTCACTTACTTACTCACTCATTTACTTACTCATTCACAATTTCACTTACTCATAGAAGTTTGTGTTGTTTTCTGACTGTAGGATGCTATCAGCTCAGTCATGAGGGAGGGACGCTACCTGCTGTCCAGTCTAGAGGCTTCTGGGAAAGAGGAGAATAAAGATACACACTGGGACATAACACAGGACTGGGACACAGTGCAGAGGTGTGCAACAATAATGACTAGTTTATTGTACTTACTCTGACTTACAGTACTCTGACCAACCAAGATACAGGAATGAGTATGATACTTTTCAGAAGTATAAGACTATTCAGAAACCCATTTTGGGTCACTAAATTAATATAAATATATGTATATTTGTATGTCAGATATTTGTATGACAAAAAGAAAGCAAGATATTATGTAAGAAGGCACTTTTCAGAAGAAAAAAAAATACTATAAAGAGCCGTAAACAGTAAAGGTGGGGACAAATCGATTTAGTTATGTATCACAGTTACCTTGTGTGGCAGTTCATGTGTTGGCACGCTGACTATAAAATTGATTAAAAAAAAAAAAACATAAAAAATATGTGTTTCCTTTTGAAGTGGTAAATGTTGCCATTCCTTTATAATCCTGCAGGTGGTATCCTGAGTAGTACGAGCAAAGTATTTGTTTAATGAAATTGTAACCAAATCTGAAAAACAACAACAAAAATTTTTTTTTATCAGGATATTTATAAAATCATGTCACAAAGTAACAATACAAATCAAATAAGCCTTTTAGTATCAGGATAGTGTGTTGGGTGTTCCCTGGTGATTCCTGCCACTAGCTAACAGGGATTTGTGAAACAATATCAATATTTAGTGTAACTATGCTTTAGTTGCTGGTATAATTTATGCTATTTATAAGGAAATGAGCTAATTAGTTTCTATTTAAACATTTTAAAGTTACACGTGCCCCATTACCTATTAAGTAAGACATATGACAAGCTTTTAAAAGTCATTATATCAATTTCTGGAATCCTTCAGACGGTTAAGACAGTTTGTAAAATTTACGAGTTTGTATGTAAACTTTTGACATCGTGAAATTCCGACTGTGAATAAAAGCTGAAAGAAATAACTACCCGTAGTTATTGTCATCGTCTGTACCGCTCTATCCTGTACACAGGATCACGGGGGGGCCACACACATACACACACTACAAGCAATTAGTTAATTCTGCATGTGGGAGGAAACCCACCAAGCATGGGGAGAACATGCAAACTCCAGGCACACAGAGGCGGGAATCGAACCCGGACCCTGGAGGTGCAAGGCGACAGTGCTATCCACTAAGACACCAGCCGCCCCTAACTAATTAATTCTTAGGTCAGTGGTGTCAATCGAACTCCAGAATCGGCTTCTGTAGGTTCGGCTTCTGCTTATCTGAAATGAAATCCTGCACCCACACTGGCCCTTTCTGGATCCAGTTTCACACCCCTGTGTTGGGTGAACAAAGTAGATACGTAAATTGACTCACCACAAGAAATGTATGGTGGCATGAAATGTGCTGAGGTGTGAAATACTGAGACTGAATATATTTTCCCTAGGTGTTGGCCTCTGCTGTAATATACTATGAGGTAAAAATATAGAACTTCTTGTCATGATTTTGTATGCTGTTCCAGACTGCTCGCCCAGCTCAGAGAGATGGAGATGGCTTTTGATGATTTCTTTGACAAGCACCACCTCAAACTTCAACAGTACCTGCAGTTGCTAAGATATGAGCACAGCTTTCAAGAGGTAGGCTGGTTTTCTGAGCACAAGAACAATGCAAAGAGAGCCAGAAAGACTGCACTGTACTGTATGTCTATATTAGGCCTGTATTGTCTCCCACAGATGGAGAGTTCCTTGGAGAAGTTGAGCGCTCAGGAGAGGAAGCTTATTGTCACAGGAGAAACACTGGCTCAGACAGAGCAGATCATCAAAGAGCTGGATATTCTGGAGAAACGAACCCAGGTAGCCTAAATGTACCTTTAAAACAGTGTCTTACTTACCTTAAACATTTTGTTCTACACAGACCCTTCAAGGATTTCCCAAGAGAGACAGACAAAGATCTGTTTGTCCTTTATTTGACCTCTCTTTACAGATGTGATAAGTAACATCATAAATCTATTAAAGAAACAATATTCATCATTCAGAAGTGGGTGACTTTTGTGTCAATGTTCCTCAAGGCTTCATTCAGATAAACCCATGGCAGTGACAGAAAGACTCACAGTATGTATGTGATATTACCATGCTTGTGAGATTGGATGGTAAATTAAGTGATGTATAACATATGAGGTCAGACCAGCAACTTCTAAATTATTATTTTGGATTTGACTGCAGTCTGGGTTGTCAGATCAAACTGACAAAACCTAATCTTTTAAAAGCCTGATTTTTATAACCTGTGCATGATACATTTTCCAATTGGAAATCCATATCTCAAATGTGATTTCAAACATTGTCACCTTGTGTACCTATACCTTAATATTATTTATCGGCATTATTCGTCCGATCTAATAAGATTGTTTTTGTGATTTAAAAAAAAAAAAAAAGTGTCCGGGGTTTTCATTTCGACATGAAGGAGAAGGAAGGGCATGTCTGAAAGGAGCTTATATTTTTATAATGACTTATACTATATGCACTGGTTCACTATTTGGCCAAATGTTTGCGGACACTTGACCATTACATCCTTATATGTTTTTGGAACACCGTAATAATCATTTCCTCCTCCTTTCCTGTTACAACCTAGAATACTCTCCTCTCTTCATGCTTTTCTGCTATATGTTGAAGCATGACTGTGGGGTTTTGTGCTTATTCAGCCTATAGAGCATTGTGAGGTCAGACACTAAAGTCAGGTGAGGAGGCCTGGTGTGCAGTTGGTGTTCCAGTTCAGTCCAAACATTCATCAGTGGGCTCTTGATTTATTTCGTTCCAGCCTTTGTAAATCATGTCTTCATGGAGCTTACTTTGTGCACGGGAGCACTGTCATGCTGGAACAGGTTTGGGTTTCTTACTCCCAGTGATGGTACAGTAAACTGTAAAGCCACAGCATGCAAAAACATTCTAGACAGACTTTACCAGTTTTAGGAAAACACACATAGGGGTGTGATGGACGGGATAGCATCACAATTTTATGATTTAAAATATAAGAAATGTATCTGAGTTTTTTTTTTCTCTTTCTGTCTTTCTGTAAGGATGAAATGACTCGGGCCCAGGTAATGATATTGCATGGACACCAGTTGGCTGCTGGTCATCATTATGCCTCGCCTCTGATTGTACAGCGCTGCAATGAACTCCGACACCACTGTGACACACTGAACTCTGCCATCAGTGCTAAATGCAAAACACTCATACAAGTGCAGGCCTTACTGCAACACCTACAGGAGGTGAGATTAACATACTCTTCCTGATTCTTCCAAACTCAGAAATCAGCTTGCATAAAGATTTGGGAATGATCTATTTGTATTCCAGATCCATATGTGAACTACGTGTCTGTGCTCCTTGTATGCAGGCCCAGAAGTGGTGTGAGGATGGCACGTACCTCTTGGCCAATCAGCAGTTAGAAAAATTCCACTCTAAAGAAGGAGCTCAGGCAGCTCTGAGTGATTTAGAAAAGTTCCAGGAGGGGGCGCCAACACTCCTTAATGCTGGGCCAGACTTGCTCTTTATGGAATATGAAGGAGTTCTCACTCCTCAGTTACAAGTAAACCTTCCTTTACAGATTTTAGATTTTTGTGACATTTATACATGATTTAGAGCAAACTATATCATTTTCTATGTTTAAGGGTTTTTAGCAGGCCAAATGGCTGATATAAATGTGTTCTGTGTCCATTTGCTTCCAGACTCATATAGAGAAGACATTTGAGAAGTATGCCTCTGTACAGAATCTATTCCAGATTAGACAGACTTGCCTGAAGAAATTAGCAGACAAACATGTGCGGCCAGTACAGCTGGTAGCACCTCGACCAGAGAATCCACCACGCTCAAAGTCTCCAGTCTTTTCCCCCAAACATGGTACATTGATGCTACACCTGTCTAACTAGACTTACAAAAAAGGAACCATTTGGTATCTTTTCTTTGTTCTATGCGGTGCTGAAAAAACAGTTTATTCTGTGTTGCAGTGTCATGGTCTATCAACAAATTACAATACAATCAGCAAAAAGTGTAAAAGTGAATTCCTCATACACTAATGTGTAACATTACTGCTCAAATTGACATATGGCATAGAGACACAATGCAGCTTTGTTCATTTTCAATTACTGTCATCAAATCTTAGCCGTAGTTTTTTACCTACCTTGTTCATGAACAACAACCTAAGAACTTGTCATTCTGATGGCACTGACATGTTCACTGACATAAATATTTACATTTGAGAGATAACCTAAGGGTTTTTGGGCAAGTTATAGGCTTTTGCAGGGGAGCCATTGTGTTCATCATTATTTATTTATTTTTTATAAATGCACTTAAAGTTTTGCAAATGTTAAGATGATTTGAGAAATGCTCCGAAGCGACTGAGAAAAAAACCTCACTACACACAGAGCCAGGAGACTGGGTAGAGCCAAATCAGACATACAGTAAAATCAGGAGCAGATATTGACCCCTGCTGAGTCGAATGACATCCGCTTGTTCCAGCCATCTAGAAAAGGCATCAAGAGCAGAATCAAAAGGCAACTTAAAAGCTTATTTTTGGTGATCTCTCACACCCAGGAGAATCTGCTTACTATTCGCGCTTGGTATAGAAGCATTGCTCTTAATGTCATACTGTACTTACAATTCTGTTCATCATGTTATTGTACATGTAAAAATACAACGGTAGTATAACTTTTGTAGTATTAGCAGGTTAATGCTTTTTAAATGACTTTACATACTGTATCTGAAATTTGATTTTTATTTTAGTTTCTTTTATCAAAAAAAATTATTTTCCACAGATCTAAATTCAGGCATAAAATTTACCTTTGACTTCTCAAGCAAAAGAGCAACACGGAAAAGCCCAAACTCTAGGAAGGTAAGAGAGTCAGACTGAAGTACCATTTTACTAACTTTAATATATACAGGTTAGGCATTATTAGGCATGTGACCTGGGTGTGTGTATAGTCAGATGTGTTTTCCGCCCCTTTTTCTGTGTGTGTGTGTGTGTGTGTGTGTGTGTGTGTGTGTGTGTGTGTGGCGCGCATGCATCAGATTGAGGTGCTGCATGACTATCAGAACCGTAACTCTCTGTCCTACGTTTTGGATGGCGAGGAGGGAGCAGACCTACTCAAACAGTGAGTGCACTTACTTTTTCTCCTTTTGAGAGGAAAAAAAAAACCCTAATAACTGTTACTCAAATGGTTGCTTGAAAGAAGATTTGTATGGCAGATGCTCCATTTAATCCATGCCTGATTTTTAACAAAGTTCTGATATGAAAAATAAATCTTTCTTTCTGTAAAACCACCTTTAAGATTTATGGAAGGAAGCTCAACTGCCAGGCTTCAAAACAGTCAGTAAGTTCACTATGGGAGATTCTTTTGGACACGCAGTGCTGATAGTTTCATGGTAACATCACATGCTGCATTTTTCTCCTGTTATTTATTTTAAGGAATAGAGAAAAAGAGAGGGAATGACTGGTTGACCTGCTATAATGTCCTATCATTGACAACTTTACCAGCATTAAATGTGACTATACACAGCTGTATCCATGCTGTGTGCAATTATACAACAGCTAGTTCGGACTAAGCAATCTGAGAGGCTTTCTACGAGTGGTGATAATATAGAAAAACGATACAGTATGCATCACGCCACATCACAGGTGACCTAACAATCACTAATTACCCTTACTGTCGGTTGCAGAATGGGTAAAAGTAGATCAATAAAGTCTGCAATAGCTGGAGAGCAGCTGGGGTCCAAAACCCCATTCAAAAAACCCAGTCACAGAAGCACTTTCAGCAAGAAAAGCCATCTGATAACATTAAGTCATGGTAAACAACACTTTGTCTACTTAAAAACGGTTTCTAAGACTTATCCTTGAACTGTTTGTGGTGTTTTATTTAAGCCTATGCTAAGCTACAAAGCGTAATAACTTCTAACACACGGCTAAATCCCAAATACCTCTCTAACCCCTAATCAAGGACACTTAATCAAGTACTTAGTGTGTGTGTGTGTGTGTGTGTGTGTGTGTGTGTGTGTGTGTGTGTGTGAATAGTACACTATCATTTTATTGCTATGTGGGATTTAACCCCTGGAACCTAGTTGATGTTTGACAGCGGTATGAGTGGAAATATAAAAGAGAAACGTATGAGATTTACAGGACTATCCAGTAGTAATGGGAAGTTTGGATCATTTTAGTGACTCGGTTCTTTAAGTCTCATTCATCAATATAAACAAATCTTTTTTTGAGTCAATTAGTTCATTTCGTACTTTGGATCAGAAATAAAATAAAATGTTACATTTTCAATAAACACGTCTACATATTGTACACAAACTTTGGCTATAGTTGCAGTAATAAACATATTAAAATGCAGCTAAGGACATATTATAAACAGAATCAACAGCTCACCATCATCTCTTGTAGTCTCTTGAGTCATTCGTTCTTTTGAATCTCTTGCACTGCCTAGCGTCTATGGGAGTCACGTGACAAAAAGAACGAACGACTCGGACTAGAAGAGTCTTTGAGAACTGTTCAATTCTGTTTCCTGTACATAACCTACGGAGGCTTTGCGATGATTTGCGCATGCGTGCCCAATAGAAAACGAACGAACCACTCTCCGAGTACTCGTTCTTCTGAGGCACGTTAAAGACTCGTTCAAAAAGAACGAATCCTTCATGAACGACCCATCACTGCTGTCCAGCACTTCTGTAGTGTACATTATTCTCCTCACTGTTTTGGCTGCATACAGTAGGACCAACAAGAATTTAAAACTACTTTCACCTCTGTTAATTACACTTACTGTTGGTCACCAGCTCTACCAGTAGAGATCAGTTAGTTCCACCAGTTGCGGAAGGATATTTTACTGGCCATGCATAATAATAATAACCTGTTAAATAAACAAACAAATCATATTCTGTTGATAATATACTATATACTACAACATCCTATCATTATTACTCCTTTTTTTCTTTTTAACATTTCCATTCTATGGAAGCGCATTGCATTCACAAATGAAAAAAAAAAAAAAAAACAGGAATTATCTCATAATTATGACTAACTATCTCATAATTATGAGTTAGTATCTCGTGAGATACTAACTCATAATTATGAGATAGTAAGTCATAATTATGAGTTAGTAAGTCATAATTATGAGATAATTCCTGTATTTTTTTTCTTTTGTGAATGCAATGCGCTTCCGTACCATTCAGTGAGTATTGTGAAGCAAATATATAAATGTTAATGACAATAGTGATTGTATTTTTGTGTGTGTCTGTGCATGCATTTCTCTATAGTCGTGTAATGAGGGAGCTGATTGAGACGGAGCGAATATACGTAGAAGAGCTTCTGACTATGCTGCTGGTAAGAGTGCTGATAAACATGCTCTATTTTTTTTTTTTACTGAAATTTCAATTTTGCTAAACACAACAAACACATTTTGCTAGGCAAGCAAGTTGAGTTTCCACGTTTTGTGTTGGAACCTTGTTGCAGGGCTACAGGGCAGAGATGGACAACCCCTCCCTCTCGTCTCTGCTTCCCACTAGCCTGCGCAACAAGAGAGATATACTGTTTGGAAACTTGCCTGATATCTACAATTTTCACAGCAGGCAAGGCCACACATCGAAACACACATCATCTTCAAAACATTATTATGCTGTGTTTGATGAGCAGCATGTAAACTAATCTAGCACACTGATGATAAGTAATCCCTGTTTCCTATGAGATAAAACAGCTTGTTAGAAAACACACACACATGCACACGCACACACAAAGTGTCGCTCGGAGCATCCCATTTTCTCGCACACCTTTACTGCCTCCCCCCCCAAACACACACACGTTCAAACGCAACTTATCATGTTTGCTCAGCTCCATTTGTTAGTGCCTTTGAGACCAGTTTTCTCCTGCTGGGTATCTAGCTCTGCTGGGCAGGATTGGCAAATTGCTTGCCTGCAAGAAGATGTTCTGCCAATTAAAGTGTCTTAATTATCGCTTAATAGCGGCTGCTGGAATAAGGATTTGAGCAAGCCAATGAGAACACAGCTGGAGGAGTTTAGAGCAGCCATGGGGGGTTCTGGCACGCTGCTGCTTGTGCTCACTGTGTGATTCAGATACATAAGCGCTTTAATCTGACTCATTAGTTGAAATTCGGGTTCTAATTTTAAATATGTTTATGATTGTGGTACTAATTTGTGTACACATGTCTTTATAATGAATGTCAGCATGTCCAGTGGCACTAGTACTATTGTGTTGATCATGATAATAAATATCCCTAGCAACCAGTCATGCCTTTAGGGACAGATAAAATTTTAATTAAATTCCGTCCAAAAATGACTGTGTGTGATTAATAGTCTTGTGTTCTCCAGAGTATTCTTGCAAGACCTGGAGAGCTGCTTGGACACGCCTGAAGCTGTGGGAGCACGTTTTCTAGAACGGGTATGGCATAACATCTGTAGTATGACAGCAGTACGTCTAAAAACCTTTCATGATATCCTATTCCTGTGTAACCTTATAATGGATCGATCATTCTTTTTGTTTGTTTTTTTGTGCTGGAGTCTATTTGAGCTGTGTTTATTTTATTTCAGAAAGAGAACTTCCAGGTATACGAGTGCTACTGTCAGAACAAGCCACGATCTGAGTCCTTATGGAAGCAGTTTTCTGACTGTGCCTTTTTCCGGGTATTAAACAAACTTGTATTTTTTTTATATATATTTTTTGTTTTGCTTTATGGAGCAAGTGTTTGAAATTTGTTTGGATTCCAAATTAATGACAGGCAGTGATCGCTAACTCTTAATTATTTATAACATGTCATGCAAGATTGCTTTGAATTTCCTAATTCACCCAAAGCTTTGAAGACTTTCATTTTTCTCTATTAAATAATGAATTGTTTGATGTGGTGCACACTGAAGAAAAAGAAGACATTTTAGCAAGTGAAAATATCTTGAACAAACTCATATTCATCTAGTATTTCTTATTGTAAGTTTACAATAAACTGAATACAATGTTATCACTTTATATAATTTTTAAAACATATATTTTTATTAAGGGACAATCTAATAATTTTGATTTTCATATAAATTTCCATAATTTTCTTTTGATTGTGTAAAGCTGCATCACAACATTGACAATTGTTAAAAGTGCTATACAAACTAAATTGAATTGAATTGGATATTTGGACATATTTAAACCTTGAAATTGTCTTATTATTTGCAGACAAGTTACCTAATTTTAAATATTAATTTCTAGCGGGAAAATAAAAATCTAAATTATCTGCTTATACAATAATTGGCACGATTGCTTAGTCTTTAGCACTGACGCCTTGCACCTCCATGGTCTGGGTTCGATTCCTACCTCGGGGTCTGTGTGCATGGTGTTTGCATGTTCTCCTCGGTTTCCTCCGGGTATTCCGGTTTCCTCCCACCGTCCAAACACCTGCAGATTATTCTAATTGCCATTCTCAAATTGACGGTAGTGTGTAAAGGAGCGAGTGAGTGAGTGTGCGTATATGCGTGGCCTGCGATGGGTTGGTACCCCGTCCAGGCTATACCTCACCTCCTGCCCTAAGTCTCCTAGGATAGGCTCCAGGCCCCCCACTACCCTGTGTAAAGGATAAAGCGGTATAGATGATGAGTGAGTGAGTAACTATCTGCTAATAGAATAACAAAAAATCAAGATATTTGTACTTGCTTAGTTGCATTGTTTCCCAGTGTGGATTTACGAAAAATAGTGATAAAAAAAAATAAAAAAAAAACTAAAAATGTTGTTAAAAATCCAGGCCATGTTGAGATGTGTTGCTTTGTGTTTCAGGAGTGCCAAAAGAAGCTGGAACACAAACTGGCTCTGGATTCCTACCTGCTGAAACCCATTCAGCGTCTTACCAAATACCAACTCTTACTGAAGGTGGACATAAGCTTTTCACACACTCCATGCACTCAAATTCAAATTCAAACTTTGAAATTAAATGACTGTTTGTGACCTACCGTAAAAGAAAAGATAATATAGAATAATAAGATAGAAATACTGTATTTTTCTGGAATAAGAGATGAGAAAAATTGCACAAATGTATAAAATGTATAATTTATACGGAATGTACGATATAAAAAGTATAATAGGGGAAGGATCACACAGAGAATATAAAGAACAAAGAGAATATACAGTATATGGAGCTGAACACATTCATATGCTTAGTATACCCATTAATTTGAATCATGCTGTGTTTGACAGTGTTTGTGTGTGTTTGTATTGTACAGGAGTTGCTGAAGTACAGCTCAGGTTGTGAGAGGGTCTCTGAGCTGCAGGGCGCGCTAACCGCCATGCTGGACTTGCTGAAGTCAGTTAATGATTCCATGCACCAGATCGCCATCACAGGATATGATGTGAGCACTGTGTAACTACAGGTTTATGTTGTGTGCAGGTAGATGCAGTTACAGGTTAAAGAAAATGGGATATTTCATTTACAGTATTTCTTTAAGGCCATCTTACATCACTGTTGTGCTTTGTTCAAGATTAAAGTAAGTGTGTGCATGTGTGTGTGTGTGTTGGTGTGTGATAGGGGGATCTGTGTGATTTGGGCCGGGTCTTGATGCAGGGCTCCTTCAGTGTGTGGATCAGTCATAAGAGGGGTGCGACACGGATGAAGGAGCTCGCACGCTTCAAACCCATGCAGAGACATCTGTTCCTGTACGAGCGTGCACTCTTGTTCTGCAAGCGCAGGGAAGATCATGGCGAGCATGCTAACAAGACACCTTCCTACAGCTTCAAAAATTGTCTAAAGGTATTGAACCAACAAAGTGTGTACATTTACATATTCCATATTAATGACAGGCAGTGATCGCTAACTCTTAATTATTTATAACATTTCATGCAATATTGCTTTGAATTTCCTAATTCACCCAAAGCTTTGAAGACTTTCATTTTTCTCTATTAAATAATGAATTGTTTGATGTGGTGCACACTGAAGAAAAAGAAGACATTTTAGCAAGTGAAAATATCTTGAACAAACTCATATTTATTTAGTATTTGGTATTATAAGTCTACAATAAACTGATTACAATGTTATCACTTTATATAATTTTTGAAAAAGATATTTTTATTAAGGGACAATCTAATCATTTTGATTCATACACATTTTCATACAAATTTCTATAATTTTCTTTTGATTGTGTAAAGCTGCTTCACGACAATGACCATTGTTAAAAGTGCTATACAAACTAAATTGAATTGAATTGGATATTTTGACTTATTTAAACCTTGAAATTGCCTTATTATATTGGCAGTTAAGTTCCCTAATTTTAAATATTAATATCCCCTAGGGGGGATCTAAATTATCTGCTTATACAGTACAGACCAAAAGACCAAGAAAAAAGCAGCAAAGTAAAGACAAATGAGTGGCCATCATTACTTTAAGAAATCAAGGTGAGTCAGTCCGAAAAATTGGGAAAACTTTGAAAGTGTCCCCAAGTGCAGTCACAAAAACCATCAAGCGCTACAAAGAAACTGGCTTACATGCGGACCGGATAAGTTCATCCGAGTCACCAGCCTCAGAAATCACAGGTTAACAGCAGCTCAGATCAGAGAGCAGGTCAATGCCACACAGAGTTCTAGCAGCAGACACATCTCTAGAACAACTGTTAAGAGGAGACTGTGTGAATCAGGCCTTCATGGTAGAATATCTGCTAGGAAACCACTGCTAAGGACAGGCAACAAGCAGAAGAGACTTGTTTGGGCTAAAGAACACAAGAAAGAACACAATAAAAAAAACTCTTTGAATGAAAAGGTGTGTCCAAACTTTTGGTCTGTACTGTAGGTGGCACGGTTGCTTAGTCTTTAGCACTGACGCCTTGCACCACCAGGGTGTGGGTTCGATTCCCACCTCAGGGTCTGTGTACATGGTGTTTGCATGTTCTCCCCGGTTTCCTCCGGGTATTCCAATTTCCTCCCACCGTCCAAACACCTGCAGATGACGCCAATTCCCAAATTGACTGTAGTGTGTGAATTAGTGAGTGAGTGAGTGCGTGTATGTGTGTGCCCTGCGATGACTGACTTAAAAATGACTGACTTTAACTGATGACTGAAAAAACAGCATAATAACAAATTAAAGAAAAAAATCAACATGGATAAATAACAACAGATATCATAAATGTCCAAATGTGAAAAATTGCACTACCTTTTGAAATGAATCATCAAGGTGTGGGTAAATATGGAGCCTTTTAAAGGACATGGGAGGTAGAAAAATGCATAGAAGAAAATGTTGCATTATCATGCAAAACTTTTTTCAGTTGATGACTGATGACTGATGATCAGGCTGGTGATTAGTGTACTGGTGCTGCTGAATGCTGAGTGGCTGGAACAGATGAGATGGCAAATGAAGTTGCTGCTGAGGTTGTTACTGTACATCAACAACCAATTTTAAACTGTATCTTTAGGCACTTTGCAGCATCTCACAGTACAATATTTTCCCCCTTTCTTTAACTTAATATACAAAATGTTATTGTATTGAATATGAAGAAATGATGCATGGCTCAAGACCTTTGCACAGTACTGTGTGTTTACATACACTCTTCATGTTTACACTCTTCGTTGTCAATGTGATTTAATAATACATTTTTATTTGTAGTGGAGTTAACCAGACTGCTTAAAAAAAATATACGTTTTTGCCTTGCCTTCAGAATATAGAATCCTTACAGTTACTGCTCAGTGAAGTTCTAACCAATCATAGATGGTCTGAACAAGATGGGAAGTATAACAGGTTTATCAACACAGCCTTGCTAGAACATTGACAATCATTCTTTTAATTTCATTTAAAAAGAAATAAACCTAAAAAATTTTTTTTTAAATAAAATGTATTGATGAAACTTTATAAGTGGTCTATTAATACTGACCTGGATACACTCTCACTCATCTTGCAATAAAAAGGGCAACTCCCCCTCACCCCCCCCCCTTCTATGTACTGTATATTTTTCTCCTCCCATAACCCTTCAGGGGCTCAGTATGAAAGACATCCTCATTAAGTACTCATTTACTTGCACCTCAATTTTCCACTTGATCTCCACACTCCAATGTAGTGCAGCCAGCTCCAGATGTTACCCATTCCAGCCAAGACTTGAAAATGTTCTCATAATTTAACAAGGGCCAATGTACAAGCCCAATTATATACATGTATCAGAAGTTAAACCGATATAATAGATTAAGCAGTTAAGATGATAGGTATAAAGTACAGCAGAAGTGCATTAAAGATTTCATTTCTAGCAGAATTTAGAGAAATGTAATGGTTCATTGAGTTCAAGTGTAGAAGTAAGTACTGGTGGGATTCCAGTTATCATCCCTTCTGTTGGCTTACAGAACTTCATAAATATTTTTGAAAGATGTCTCATCTGTTTTTTCTTGATTTATAATTAAAACTAAAGCTACAGGTCATCATCGGCTTCCCCTGTGTGTGTGTGTGTGTGTGTGTGTGTGAGTGTGAGTGTGAGTGTGTGTGTGTGTGTGTGTGTGAGAGTGAGTGAGTGAGTGAGTGAGTGAGTGAGTGAGTGAGTGAGTGAGTGAGTGAGTGAGTGAGTGAGTGAGAGAGAGAGAGAGAGAGAGAGAGGGGTGTAGTAAGAAGTGATAATTGACTAGAGTGAGTGGTTCTTTCTGCCTTCCTGCAGATGAGTGCTGTGGGCATCACCGAGAATGTTAAAGGAGATGTAAAGAAGTTTGAGATCTGGTACAGTGGCAGAGAAGAGGTATACATTGTGCAGGTAAGAGCTTGTATCAAGGGTTAATGTGAGGGTTAAAGGTTTTTTTATTTTATCATCTGTACTGTATGTTGATCATTTCCCAATTCATGATCATAAGGCACCGACAGTGGAGGTCAAACTTGCCTGGTTGAATGCAATTCGAAAAATTCTCACCAACCATCAGAAATATAAAGGTGGGTGCAAAAAACAAGCTTCTGTTTTTACATTCAAAATAGATAGATATTACTCAATAATTCCTGCACTGTGTGACTGACTTAGGTGAACTGTGTCACTCCAACCCATTGGCTGAGCACTTTCATCTGTCTCCGCCCCTTTCTGAGAGGTAAGCCTTTTGATAAATTCACTGCTTTTAGACAATTAGAGCACTGTTAGCACATTTTTGCAGCTGTTTACTTGTTTTTTTCCCCTCCACACTTCAGCTTCTTTAGCCTTTGATTTCTTGACATCTCCCTGTCCTGCTCTTACACGGCCTATTGCTTCAGTTGTGTTCTGAATATTCTGTATACTGTAGAACTAGAACAGGATTAAAGTGTCGATATGAGCATATCTGTGTATGGTCGCAACACTTGATGATTTCTCATTTGAAAAGGGCACTACGGAAGCAGAATAAAACAGAAAATAATTTCCTATCCAGAAAATAAACATATTTAACCATTAACAGGAATATTTGTACAACTGATAAGTGATGCAAATATCCAATCAGGTCAAGCGTGTGACAGTTTGTTGTAGCCCATCTGCCTCAAGGGTTTTCAGGGTGCTGTAAGTTCTGAGATGCTTTTCCGTTCACCGTGTTTGTAAAGAGTTATTTGAGTTATTGTAGACTTCCTGTCAGCTTGACCCATTCCTCTCTGCCTGTAGAGGACTTTTCTTTCTATTGCACAATTGTGTGTAAAATTGAGAGACAGCAGTGTATTAAAAAAATCCCAATATATGCAGTTTCTGAAATACTTAGACCAGCCTGTCTGGCACCAGTAATCAAAATTAATCATATTTGAGCATAAATTAACTGTAGCCCTTGTAGACCCGTATCTGTATAATTATGGGTTATGGTGCTGCCACGTAATTGGCTGATTGGATAAAAGCATCAGTAGACAGGGATACAGGCGTTCCTCTTAAAACTGATTCTGAGTGTATATTATTGCTATAGTAGTTTATCTTCAATATAAAATACAATCGATTCAAAAGGTGAAGGTGTATGATGATGTTGATGATGATGACGGGGAGGATGAAGCTGCACTGTGTGTGGTTGCCTGTCGTCCTGCAGGGCCATGCGGCCTACCCGTGGGGTCCTTACAGGCTGCCTGCCACGTCTGGACCTTGTGTCCGTGTCAGCGGGTGCGTGTGTTTGTCTGCGCTCCCGGAGCCCACGCCTCGCTCACCACTCCCAGCGCCAGTGACGCTCCGCGGTAAAGCGGGCCGCTCCGATTCTCTTTCATCACACACACAGGGCTGCTGCAGCTGCGCGTCCCACATGTCATGACCTTCCATTGAGAAAACCTACTACATGCTTATCCATAACGCAATTCTGCATGGAATCCAACAATGAGAAAACCAAGAGCACCGGGTTTGGCTCTATGGTTTTGGCTGCTAAACCATGCTTAAAAGCAATATTTTGATCACAGTGCTTTAAAAAAAACAGCTGATGTTTGGCGTGATCTTATCATCTAGTCAATATCAGCCTTAACTGATTTTTAATCATATCATGGCCCATCAGATGTCGGAATGAGATTTTCCTTCATTGCAGAGCTCGATTTTTGAAATTGTGGCCAAAGGAAAGATTCTCTTTCTTGTTAGAAAAGTTGTAAATTAATACGCTTTGGATAAAAATCTTCACAAACCACATTTGAATTACTTTTTTTTTTCATTTGACTCAGCATGTGGCTGCGCTCTAATAAGTCCAGTCTCGTCCTAGATCTGAATGCAGGCTTGAATCTCTTGGTGCAGTTTATGCTGGGCTGCTGGACTACTTGGCTAGTTACTTTGGTTAAAGTATTTGTGTGTTTGAGTGAGTAATTCATTCAGTATCTTTGGTGTACCCTGTTTCCTCACCTAACACAGCAAGAAGCAAAGAGCGTCAGTCAGCTCGGAGGACATGGAGTCGGGCCACAGCAGTCCAGACCCGTGGAGCCGATCTCCAAAACGCCGGGATGCCAGACACAGTGTGTACACACACCAGCTGTAACAAAATCAAAGTCTACTGCTTCTGAGGACACAGTGTTTATCTCTCTGTGTGTGTGTGTGTGTGTGTGTGTGTGTGTGTGTGTGTGTGTGTGTGTGTGTGTGTGTGTGTGTGTGCGTGTGTGTGTCAGGTTGGTCAGGAATCATTCACTCGGTTGATATCTGTGAAGATCTGGAGGACTGGAGTGGAGCTAATCTCTCTAACTTGTCTGATACAGAAGAGGAGGACGCCGTCCGTTTGGTGAGTGTGTTCAATCTCACACTCTAGATTCTCATGCTTAAAGAAATATTTTCTTTGTACTCTCTTCTGATTGATCTGAAAATCACTTCCTGTCGCATTCCGCCAGTCTCCAGGTAAATCCAAGGCTGCAGCAGGCTCTCGGACATATGGTCCAGATGACCTCATCATTAAGTGTGGTGATGTCATACAGTTGCAGCAAGAGGAGAACGGTGGTCGCTGGTGTGTTTTCTTTACTTCTATTTACACCATGGCAACATGTTTGATTATGAATTCTGGTATATTGTAGAAGAATATCCAGTAACATTAGTAATATTGGCAGTACTATAATTCACTGTTATATTTAGAGCTTGCACTGTGCATTCAGTTATTTTTTCTGTGTTAAAATGGTCTTGTTCCATATAAACAGTTTCTCTCCTAGTTTAGAACTCCATTAGAAAGAGAGTGGTTAGTGTTTTGTAGTAGGGTTAGTGCTATGGTGCTGTTTGGAAACTGATGCGAAGTCTCTTGTAGGGTGATGAAGAGCCTGAGCAAGAAACAGAACAGACTTTCTGTTCCAAACCTGAATGGTTTTGCAGGAAGCTGCAGCAGAGGGCACTCCAAACTGCAAGGTAAAACAGGGCCCTGTCCAAAGTTTTGTTTTGAGAGCAAATGCTAATTGATGTACTTTGTTCAAAGCACATTTTTGAAATATGAATGATATGATCTAAATAGAAATCTACCTTTTTTCACTTTTGAGTTTTTTTGGGCAGCCAAAGAAACCCTGAAATGTTATCACTACATGCTTTCCCTCAATTAAACTCAAATCCGTTTACACGTATCTCAATCACAAGTAAAGATACCATTCTGAAAGCACTTAAATATACCAGCACATTGTCTAAATGCAGGTAATTTGCATTTAGTTGCATATGTAATAAGCAAACTAGGAAAAGATTGAACGACATTTATAACTTTACATCAGTAATCATTTTGATTAAAAGCACCACTTGAGTCTCTCTAATCTGTTCTCCTGTTAAATGTCACTCACAGCACTTGCATTGAAATAGTCAATGGTTAATTACGTGAGCTTGGTCATGATGGATACATTTCCTAAATGTTTTTATTTTTATTTTTACATTTCCAAAATTTTTGGCACAGATTGAAAAACTTGACATGCACTGTGTTATTAAAA
This sequence comes from Clarias macrocephalus, assembly GCA_011419295.1. Classification (NCBI taxonomy): domain Eukaryota; kingdom Metazoa; phylum Chordata; class Actinopteri; order Siluriformes; family Clariidae; genus Clarias; species Clarias macrocephalus. Next base: position 32,366 of record JAAGKR010003036.1, read on the forward strand.
CACAGATAGCTAACATGCTTTAAAAAGTTCAGTCCTGTTGTTTTAAAAGTTTTAACAGTCATTAAAAGTTTTCAGGATACTAAAGGAGGTACAGTAGATGAACGGAGATATTTGTACTTTTTTAATTAACCCAAAACCTATTGCAATGTCAAAACAGAAAAAAAAATCTATCTTCATAGTAAAATAAAAAATAGTAATGGAGACAGGTTGTACTGTATAAAGCACATCAAATCTGCTTAACAGACTGATCGTCTTTATAGCCATGTATGTTAAACAGCCTATTCATGAGACATCATGCCTGCATACACAAACCACAGTTGAAGTTAATAAAATCATAAAACCTTTTGCGTATCATTTTGATTACATTTATTTGTTTTTTTTTTAGTAGCGAGTACAGTTTGCCAGAATTCAGTTGCAGTGAGGTGTTTTTTCTTTTTTTCTTCAGCCGCAAAACATTAATCCTGAGTAAATACTGCCTTTAGACTTTCCATCTTTGGTACGGTATACAGTCTTATTTAATGTGTTGGTCTGTGTCCTTTACAGAACGAGGAAAACTGAAAACATGGAAGCTCAGCTCCCTCTAGACTTCCTGCTGTTTGACTTTTGGCATGTTCAGCCTCATGGCTATGTGAACTTTATCCATGACACTCAAACACAATGCTGTGCTCTGTTCTGCAACGGGATGGGCCATGTTGCCTAAAGTGTTTATTATGATGTTTTTATTTTGGATTTGGAACTTATACTTATGCAAATGTCATTTCCTGCATTCACGGAATTTTTTTTTTTTTTTTAAGCCAGAAGTTACCGGACATAATACTGGAGTGTTTGTGTAAATGGAATACTGAGAGCACTGTGGCATTGCACTTATTCGAAGGTCTATATAAACCACTCCAAATCAGTTGCCCAGAGGACAGAGGAGGGACATCTTTTTCCCACTTCCAGTTCTTTGACTTCAGTTTGGGTGTCTAGTGGATTTGAGAGATCCACATATTGACTGGACTGAAAGATTTGCTCTGGCAAAGAGACATTACAGCCAAACACTACAGCACGGTGGTGCGCCATTTACAGTAAAACACATTGAAGCATTTTTTTTAAATTATTATTATTTTTTACCATCGATGTGCATCAATTTTTGTACCATCAATTTTTCAGTGTTTTCCAAGATCCAACTTCCAAGGACTGACAAAAGGACCAGCAGTTTATTTGGTACTCTATTGCTATTTCCATCCTTCCAGCCGCTGAACATGCCTTCTCCATCTGCACAAATGTGGACCTGAGATGCCAATTTTTTGTGCGTTTGGACGACCCATTCAATCCATTTCAAATAAATAAAAAAAACCTTCTCAAGTTCTTTGAAGGCTTTATGCACAATAACATGTGATTCCACAAAGCAGAATTTCATTAACAAACTGTGGGCAGTACTGTAGCTTTCCTTCCCCCATATCATTTTAAAAGCATTTGAAACAAATTTAAGGTCCCAGAATCCTTTAAATATTGAAACTATAAAAGTCCTACTGAAAAAGCATTTGGGAGACAGTTGCTGTATTATTAAAACACGTATGCATGAAGATTCTTAATTAAGTCATGAGGGCCAGAGATTGACGTACAAGTTGACTTGAAACATGCCTAGTTTATTTCTCCATTTAATACATCTCGGCTTCGTATTAGAGAAGGTTCTACCGCAGACATGAAATGTGCCTACTGGGTTCAGCGCATAATTAAATATTGATTGTAGACTTATATGAATTTACCACATCAAATCAAGCCCCCAGTTGGAGGGCTGTCTTTGATATGCCTGCGTTTGAAGTGGAAATGAGTTTGGTGAAGCAGCAGGACTGACTCCAAAGTGCACATTTCTTTACGGTGCTAATTTATTTATTTTGCTAGTAAGTTTTTACTTTACACCTCAGAATGCTATGCAAACCACCCCAAAATCTGTAGCATTTTTCTGATACAGACATCGCATACTTTTATTTCCAGTTTGTTGTGCCTGAAAAGCTTTAAATGATGTACATAATTTATTCATTTTGACTATGCACTACACTGTAAATGTAACAAGTTTAGCACTTATGGACCATTTTTTTCATGTAAATGTACAATTGTAATATATATGTTTAAATAAATGATTTTATAGAAATGCACTTTTAATTGGTCGCTCTCTCTCTCTCTCTCTCTCTCTCTCTCTCTCTCTGACAAGCCCCTGAAATGGTTGAAAGGCCTTGATCAGCGATGGGGAAGATCCAGCATTTTTTTTTCTTTTTTCAGAATTGGGCCATGAGTCTTTTTAGGCACACACAATCAAAAAGTCGGCTTTGAGTGTCAGATATTCTCAGCTTACCACATTTTTTCTTTTCCTCTGAAGTGTGTGAGTTCAAAGCTGTAGCGCTGCTTGGTATTTCGTCTCTGCAAGATGAATTTATCAAGTGATTTCTGCCAGTCCAGTAGGGAAGGGAGGGGGTTGTTGCATGACATGCATTTTGAATCTTGTCCTATTTTTATGCCCACTTTAAAGAAATTGACTTAAAATACACTTTTGTACTTCATCTGTCGAAAAGCAATTGACTTGGAAGTAACATGCTCAAGTATTTGATTAAAAATTTTTCTTTTCCATATATGAAGATCAGTCCCCTCAAATTTTTGCTTTATTTGAAAAAATATATATAAGTGCAACAGATGCATTATATTGGACTGTGCATTTGTTTGTCTTCTTAACAAAAGAACCATTAATTAATTATATATATAATTTCTCTGTTGTTGTTTAGTGATTTATTTTCTACATTCTACTAACATACTGGGGATTTCAAAACTATGAAATAACACATGAGGAATTAGGTAATTAATTAACAAAAACAGTCAGACTTTCCGGAATAGTTCTTGCAAGAACAGTATTGTCAAGTATATTTGCAAAGCCCATCAAGCACCATGATGAAACTGGCTCTCATGAAGACCTTCCCAGGAAATCAAGACCAAAACTTACCTCTGCTGCAGAGGAGAAGTTCATTACAATTTGGAGCAGCAGGGGAAGTCTTCTCCATTTCAAATGTCTACTGGTAAATTATAATTGACTTACATAGTGTATATACAGTGGAACCTTGGATGTGTGTGAAAGTCATCCTACACAGTAGCCCCCCTCCTCCTCCTCTCCTCTCTTATCTTAGACCAGCAACAATTCTTTTCAAAGGTAAAGCGCAGGTTAATTTGTTTTATTTTTACTTTATATTCTGTATTAATCATTGTTATATAAATATTTTAGGGTGTGGAACTGAGTTTCCATTATTTCTTATAGGAAAGTTTGATATACGAGTGCTTTGGATTACAAGCATGTTTCTAGAATGAATTATGCTTGAAATCCAAGGTTTAACTTTACAGTTTAACTGTATATATTGAGCTATATTCAATAAAAGAGCTAATACAGACCAAACAGTAATTATATGTTATAGATAAACATTTTTAAAGTACTGCTTAACAGTAAATGAAAAATAATCTTGAAATAATTATCACTCACTCATCACCTATACCACTTTAGTTTTTCCTGTATACAGGGTCGCAAGGGGCCTCAAGCCTATCCCAGGAGACTTAGGGCACATGACAGGTTCACCCTGGACAGGGTGCCAATCCATCACAGGGCACACACACATACACATACTTAGGCACTCATTAATTATCATCAGTCCTGAGAAATGAAAATCTTATTCTTAAGACTCAACAGTACTATACGGCATCTTTTTGGTGATACCCATGATATACTGTATCCATTTGTAGTAGTTGCCTACCTGTGTGTAAATGCCATACTTTCCCTTCTTGGCACATTCCTCCCCCCAGCTAACAATGCCAGTAAGGAACCAAGTTTCATGATAATGGTTGGCATGGGGTCCTCCACTGTCCCCTTGGCATGCGTCCTGGGATGCATTTTGATAGCCAGCGCAGAACATGTAGTGTGTGATTAGGTCGCTGCTGCTCTCCTTACAATTGGTCCTGTCCACATAGGGCACTTCAGCTTTCTGAAGTGTATCTGCAGTTCGCCCTTGAAAGGACAGCCGGCCCCAACCACTAATGGTGGCCAGTGTGCCAGATTGAAGCAGGGACTTGCTAAAGCTGCTGGGCCCAATACAGATGGGCCGCACATGGTCATTGAAAATGATGGAGTTGCGTAGGCGCAGAAGAGCAATGTCATGGTTGTACTGGCTCTTGGGTGGATCAAAGAGAGGGTGCATTATAGATGTTTCCACCTCTAGATCCTGCTCTGTGCCTTCTTTCTTGTTGACATTGTTCTCACCTGTAGGACATACCAATTAGTACAGACTAATTAGTGCATTTGTCACATTTCAAATGTGAATTTTATACTGTATATAATTGATGAATCATTAAGCTTGAAAGTTCTACATTATACCTAGCAAAACCCTTCATGGCCTTTTATTCAAAAACGAAAAGACACAAGAAGGTTTCCATGGCATGAATTACACATTCTTCATCTGTATTAGTATTTTTGTAATTTTATTTAAAAGATTTACATATTATTAAGTAAATGTATGATGCCTGGCTAAAAGGATTCACAAAAAAGTGTAAAGCATCACCATTTCAGAAGGATCAAGCACAGAAGACATTTAAATGATTAGAATTGGGTTATGAACTGTCTAACACATTATTAAAAGCTGTAAGGATAATACTGAGCTATTGAAAGTCATGAATGACTGATCAGAGATTACTATAGGTGAAGTTGTATTATGAAAAAAACATCACAGGAGAAATCACAGCTATGTTTATTAGTGAAAGTAAGAGAATTTCCATTTCAACAATGCAAAGAGATTTCACTCGATTTGGACTAAAAATCTATGTGGCCATTAGAAAACCACTTGTTAGTTAGATTGATAGGGGAAAATGCTTCAACTTGTTAGTTAGATTGATAGGGGAAAATGCTTCAGATTCCAGAATTATGGTCATGTCAGAATCAGAAGGAAGAAATGCCCCCATCAGTTTGTAACATAACACTGCCCACTGTACAAACATCTGGAGGCAGTGTTATGTTATGGAGTTGCTTCAGATGGTCAGGTCTAGGCTCAACAAAGTTATATGGCAATGAACTGAAGTCAGTTGATGACCTGAATGTATTGAATGATCAGATTCACAACACATCAATGGACTCCCAACCCCCCCCAATTGATACAGAGATGTTCCTGGACTCAAACTGCACAAGAGTGGTTCTGAGAAGAATTACTGTATATCTACACCTGCATTGGCCACCACATAATCAAAGCTAAGGGTGTTTAGACAAAATATTAAAGAGTGCAACTCTTTTTATTAGCCAGACCATATATTTGTTGTTGCTGTTAGCCTGGAGTCTTACCGACTCTGACGAAGAACGGTCTCTGCTTGCTCTCTTCTATACAATGTGCTGCAGTTATGACCCATTGCTGGCTTAGAATAGAACCTCCACAGAACACCTGCTGTGTGGAGCGCAGCACCAATGCCACCTACAGTGCACCAGACAAAAAGGCCATTGTCCAAATAACATATTTTGCAGAATTTTAACTGCTTATAAAAGACTGTAAGTGTCAGTTATTGTGAAATTGCCCAGACTCATTGCCCATATACCTGCCAGGGAATGTCTCCAGGCGGTGCTGAGTCTCCACCAATGATGCGAGTTCTATTGTTGATCCAGTCCGTGGTGTTATAGAACCCTATGGGCAGCTTGGAACGAATAGGTAGGATTTTGCCTTTCTTCTGGCTTGTAGTTTGGTTGGTGATGGGAACACTTGCGTGTGTAAGACTTTTGTCAGATTCTGTTTTGTTAGTCGTGTCAGAGCCTAAAGACCTTACATAAATCCGTTTGCTCAGTTTTCTTACACCACAGGGGAACTTCACTATAAAAACACACACAAAAAGAAATAAAGCATATCTTCCACTATATAAACAAATATGGTTTATTGCTAATAGTTTATAAATGTACTGTATATGTGTGTATACAGAACTTTATGCTCACACTGTAATTTATATAGAGTAGCACATAATATTGAAAGTGTACACTATACAGTATGTTACATGATGCAGTTTAAAGCGTAAGAGAATTTCAACAGTCACTACTCTGGGATGCGCCTCGGGGAATAATAATTTAAAAAAAGCTGTAGATTACCTTCAGGCTCGCATTTGACCTTCTCCACAAGTTTGTACCCAGTGGCGCAGGAACACACTGCTACGTGAGTGTCCGTTGTGGAACAGAAATGCATGCAGCCACCGTTGTTAACATCACAGTTCTTGACCGTCACTGAACAAACAAACATGGAACACTGTGGTCACGTTGTGAAATTTCTGACATGTTGTACTGTTTTTAAATGTGCCTTAGTCTTTCTTTTTTTACTTCTTTTTTCCCCCCACCTATTTCACAGTTCTGTCCAGTGAAACCTGGTTGACAATGACATATGTAAGTGCTCTTTTGGAGCTCACATGTCCCCTGGTTTTTACATGGTGTTGGTTTACACTGGAATCCATCTGAAATATGACAATACTGTTGAGATCATTTTACTCATGTGCAAGCACCAAATGTATTCTTGTTTCTTTATTCTAAGGAAAAGTTGAATTGGAGTAAATGATCAAAAATCACTTACAAGCGTAACCTGACCAGAACTCCATCTGTAAAAACCACGACACAACCATAAGTTTATTCATGTCATGCCTGTGCCATAACATACGGCATATAGTGATTGGTCGGGTATTACTGGGTTCTTCTGTTACTCACCGTTTTCTCATCATTTTCGAAGGCTTCTCTGGCCTCCTCAAAGGAACACTTCTCCTCTATGCACTCTCTTTCCAAATTCCCTTTTAAAATCTCCTCAAGGGCTCCTGTGTTTGCACGCCTGGACCTCTGCAAAACAATATCTGCCTCCCACTTATCCAGGAAGACTGGCCCTGGGGAGGTATAGAGTGTTGAAGCGATTAAGTCTAAGCGCAGATCTCTAAAAACGTACTTACAGTAAGCACTTATTCTTCCATTACTCGTCTTTAAAACACCAGTGTTATTTATGGAGAAGAAAGCCATGATCCGTTTTGATTGCGTGGTTATGTTTATCATTGTCCTAATTTGAGGGTTGTGAGCTATTGGATGTCTTACCTGCAAAGATCTGCAGCTGTTGCTGTAGCAAAACCCCAAAAAGAAAAAGAACAGAGAGTGCAGCCATGTCTGTGGAGAACAAATTTATTCCACGCTTCGGTTAGAGGCTCAATAACCTGAGCCAGCACTCCAAAGTGCAACAGTATGTTTGTTCTTCCCACACAGTTTTGCAGTTTGTGTTTGTTTGTGTGTGTGTGTGTGTGTGTGTAAGAGAGAGAGAGAGAGAGATGTATATATAGCAGGATTTTAATTTGAAAAGCAAATCTGTTCAGCTACATTGTATAATATGAACATTTTTAGTAATCCATATGCTACTTGCATTTTTCTTAATGTACTAATTACTAAGTGAGAATATTGTTATTTTCTGTTCCTACAGCAGGCTCAGCAGCTTCTACTGGTTTCTGTGTATTAAATGCATTTTTCCTCCACTAGATGGCAGCCTTGTAACTTCAATTACATTCCAAAATGCTATGCAGTACTACAAAAAAAAAAAAAAAAGAGGTGGGGGGGGGGGGGGGGGGGTGCAAA